>JABMBV010048397.1:0-14216 GCA_018906735.1 Mesochorus sp. PSUC_FEM 10030011
TTGTCTACATTTTTCGACTTTTCTTTATGATTATCCCAATTTTTTGTGTTCCTTAAAATTTCGTCAGTATCATAATAAAAAAAAAACAAAAAAGAATTACGTATATTCATCGTTCGAATTGTGAGTTATGGTCTTGAGTTCGTACGAAAATTCATCGAAAAAGGCCCTTTCAGTTATTCTAAAATTTTTCAATTTTCCTGCCAACTATTCAAATTTTAATGTCCATTAGAACCTGTCTCGGACTATTACAAACATTAAAAAAAAAAATTAGCTAAATCGATCCAGCCGTTCTCGAGTGATGCGCTTACCAACGAACATTATTTCAATTTAAAATATATAAATAGATATAGAAAAATCGAATTATAGTTCTTTCCAAAATTTCCGAATTGAAAAAAAAAAATGATTCGTTATTTGCCACGAAATATGATCAAAGAAAAAAAAATTACTTGGCAAAAGTATCCCCCGGACACAGGTGGTCAATAATCGTGGCAAACTTTTTTCCCCTTTGTGTAGATTAGATGTATGTTCCATATGCGTATTACACTCGACGCTTTTTTGATCTGAGGTGCCTTTTTTTCGCTATCGAAGCAGTGAAAGGGAGAGGGGTGACTATTCGCGACACCCCTATGGTGAAATTGTATTTGCCTTTCTCGCGAGAGGTCCTTCTAGCCTGCTCTTTTAGGTTGGGAAGTGCGGCGAGCTCGCGCTGCTGTACGGTACATTAGAAGGAAAAGAGAGTGGAGAGGGTAGAAAGCACGAGGGTGGAGTAAAGAAGGAATATATGCATCGAGCGAGAAGTTTGAGGGTCGAGGGTGCGAGAAAGTTTCGAAGGGTGGCAAGTTGAGAAGGACCCATACCAATGTAGATGGAAGGAGGGGGAGGAGGGGGAAGTGGGAGGGGGTCGAAGCTCAACACTGCGCTACGACGAAGGTCGTTCAAGTAGTTGGAGGACGCCTGGCACTGAATATATATACGCTCATACTCACTATATTCAATGTGTGTGTGTGTGCACATACGGGTATTTCGGTCCAGAATCAACTGATCTCCGGTCTTTGTAATTTTTCACTCGATTCTTCGACATGCCTTTCATTTCCAAAGTTTCGATTTTTGACACTATATAAATATCATTATTATTATTTTCTTTTCATATACGGGGAAATCCGATTTTGGGATTGGAAACTCAGATTGAAATTTGGCAACTGAATTGAAAAAAATATTTGAAAAGAAAAGGATAAGGGAATTGGAAACATTAGATTTTTTTGGGAGGATGAAAAGTAAAAAAAAATGTCGGTTCAAAGTTGAAGAACGATAGTTGGTTGATGAGGAATGAAAGGCTCCAATACGTCGTATAGATTTGAGTTTCCGTGACCACCCAAACACCCGAAGAACTTCCACCAGTCGCACCAGCCGTCGCGCCCTTTCCTTTTCTTTCCCTCTCCATATTCATTCCCATCCTCTTTGCTTCGCCACATATATATATATATAGGACAGTTTCAGCAGCGCTCCTCTCTCCTGCTCTTGATCTCATCAGAAGTTTTCAGTATGTTTATAATCCACTAATCGCTCGCTTTTCCCCGGCCACAATTAAAAACTTGGACCGAGCTCAGTGATGCAGCGCCTTGCTCCCACCAGCCAGCGTATATAATACTCCCCTCCCTCCACCTCCCTTTCATGCCTGACCGAGCATACGAAGTGCCCTCAGAAATCAGCCGACTTTTATTTACGAAAGAACTCTCCTCGTCCCTCTCTCGCTTCTTATTTCAAAACGGCTCTCCATAGTTTGAACTTCATTTTGTGGCTCATGGACCATCGAATATTTCTTCGCTCCTTCCACCAGGATCCGATCCAAAAGGCGGTTTCTCAACATAACCATGACCAAGGATATATTCTGTCAATGTTAGAAGGAGGTAGAGATCTCATTTGGGGATGCATACCACCATCCACATATAAGTATGAAAGAACGACTTTCGCAGTTTCACACTCGATTTATTCGATCGGGATTAGCCAAGTTATAATTTGCGTTCCGCCGAGTGTGACATATATATACAGTATGAAAGAGTTTTCCCTCGCTAATTTAAATAAGAAAAGTTTTCCATTACAGTTTCGTACGATTGAGAAAATAATGGAATATACTAAAAGGAATCGCGTTGAACTGACCAACGGTTTCTTTCGAGTCTCTTTTTTTCTTTTCAAGACTCTTAAGATCTAAATAAATTGGTAAATAATAAGAATCTTTTTTTATTTGAATAAACAATAAAAATATCCACGGTTTTATCGGGAAACAAACATTGCCGAGCAAGATAGCTTCGCTCTGTTTCAGGCACTGGGTTCTTTCTCGATTCAATTGGAGCTTTTCACCATCATTTACTTTCCCGCCCTGCTCTTATTTCTCGATAAAAAAAACCCAACCACATCCATTATGACAGAAGAAAACAGCGAAATAGAATGGTCGCAACGAAGCTCTATGTGTATACGGGATGCGGCTGCGCTCGATATTGCGTGGGACCATGAGTTTGCTCTTTACTTAATTTCATCGGAAACCACTTTGGCTACGGTATTCGAGTAAACGAAAAGGAACGCTGCCGAGCGCGGAGCCGCTGGCATTGCGGTGTGGGGCAGAAAAGAAACTCTTTTTTCCTTCTTCTTCTTCTTCTTCTTCTTTTTTTCTCCTTCTTCTTCGTTCTTCTCTTATTCTTTTTTCTTAACGAAAAGTCTTGGAACGAATTAACTCGGCAGAGTTTTTCCGCTGGTGAATCTACAACTGTTGCGAACACATCTTACCGCTAAAATAGTTGAGTAGGATATCGCTCGCATTCTTTTTTTTTTCTTATTTGTGTCTGAAAGCAGCTAATAAGTCATTCGCATGGATGAATGAAGTTTATTCTTTTGATTTGTATAAAATTCCATGATAGATTTTAGCTACACTAAAGCTTCGTATTCTACCGCGGTATAGAACACAACTATTCTTTTCCAAATGCGATTTCTTTTCGGCCACATAGTACGGTATGGTGACTGAAAATTGAATGCTCGATGATTTCTGTAGTGAGAGAGAAATAGCGAGAGAGAGAGAGAAAGAGTGAGTCGGACACGAGATCGGGCAACAGGAAACCCGGAAACACGGCTGGTCGAGTTTCGCACCCTGGGAAAATGCTTCGGCGTATCGGCAAATTGATCAGCGAGGCGATGTACTACGTGCTAGTGTGAATGTGAGTTTTGTATACGTGTAGAGGACAAGGGAGTGGTATGAACCGGATCGAAGAAGGAGAGAAAGAGAGGTAGGAGTAAGAGCGTAGAATAGGATCGGTGTGAGAGATGAAGTACACGTGAATAGGGAAGAGCAGTGGGTGAAAGCGAGCACGAATCCCAGTGCGTTCCCGGGGATTGTACGGTTTTGGTGTCATGCGAAGCTTATGGAGGTTGTACACTGGTAAATTGAATAGTGGGATCAGACACTCGAACGGGTAAAAAGATGAAGGCAAAAAGTTGCGAGCTACGCCGCGGTCGAGTTCTACCGCGCGCGATCATACCTCTCCGGATGATTTTGTTTTCTCTTGCCTTTTGCCATACACTAATGCAATAACTGTTCGCCCGATGTTCTCTCCGTGTTTCTCGGGTCAGGTTGAAATAAGTTTAGCCGTAACTCGCAGCGGCCTTCGCAATTGTGAAAGTACTAGAACACCGGAAACAGAATTGTATTTCGTGGGTACCTGTCGCAGATAATAAACAACGTTGTTTCCAAAAAAAAAAAAACAATTCTTTAGAAAGCTGATTGCATCAAGAAAAAAGAAAAATCAGATGAACAAAAAAATTAACAAAACCATCCAACCTCGCCATATTGAATTTTCTCCATTAGTATGTTATTATAAACAAAAAATGGAAGTTCGAAATTATCTATCCATAACCTTAACTCATTTGCAGAAATAGTAAAACTTTCGCCATTACTGTGTAATATCTGGAAAATTTGCATAAACTTTGCCAATGTATATAAAATGGTTTATGCCAAAATTAAGGTATGGTCATAGTTACCATTGACATGGTCAATTAAAAATCATTATATTGAATATTGTTCTTTTCAAGATAAAATATTTTTTATAACTGGCCGATAACATCTTTTCAAATATTTTTTACATATTATAAAATGAAATTCAAAAACATCAACACGAGTTTTCAGCTAATTATCAATCAAAAAGTAATTCTGATGATTTTACGTATACTTGCACATATTATTATGATTATCATTTTACGCCTCAATTAAATATTTTTAAATATAAATAAGCAATCAATGGAGAATAAAAACGGAAGCATTCAAGTAAGGGAAATCGAATCTGTTTGTGGGGATTAAATAAAAAATCAATTAATTAAACAAAATTAAAAAAAATAAATAAATAACAACTCTCGAAAGTCTGTTGCCGTGCGTCAATTCTACAAATGTTACCGTCTCGCTTCTCCATCAGTGGTGTACACAAACAAGGATACGTTGGTGGAAGCTCTACGAGAATGAATCATTTTATTTCACGGAAGGATGAACGTGTCGGTCACAGAAGGATCTCTTGTCTGCCACGCCAATGGCACTACGCTGGTGGAAAAGCAACGGGAACAGAAGGGGCGCGGAAGGAGATGGAGGAGGACGAAGAGGAGAAGGGGAAGGGGAAGGAGATACACCGCATGCTGGATACCAATGCATCAGGAACAATCGGAGCAACCAACAAACAGGTCTGCAGAACCGCGCAATACAGCCAGAGAATAAGCCCCACCTCTCCGACGTGCTTTATTCAATCGGAAGCCATGTCTATTCCTATGTCCAATCGGCATTCCAAACGAATATACCGAGCGATATCGTTGCAATGCGATCGGATACACCTCGTCAAATTGGAGGTGATGCGAAGTACAGAAATCTTGACGGGAAGCTCACGACGAAATTTCCAATTGTTTTTGCGGATGTCACTTGGCATGGAGCAAACAAGGAATTAATGCCAGTAGCAAGACTGCCATTGGATACCAGTGCATTCAGCAGGAAAGTAGCAACCGCTGTATTTGAATAAGTAAAAAAAATTCTATCGCGCGTGAGCCGCGAACGGAATATCCAACGAGCTCACGTTCCCGCGGAAAATTGTAGACATAAGATGGAGATTTAATATCTGGGTAGAAAGAATAATGAGAAGAGCTTTACTGGAACTTGAAAAGAAAAAGGAAAGAAAAAAAATAAAGTTCTTAATGTTTACAGTTCTGACATGAACATAAACGAAGGGAAATAATCGAGCACTGGATCGCTAAAATTTCATTGATTCTCTAACCATACTGTTAGAAAGAATTGAAGAGAGCGTCGAACAATAGAGGAATTTTGGTAGAAGCGAATTGAAGGAATGCTTTTTACGATATACATATATATATATGCGTTTGACGAGAACGTGTATGGTTAGCAATAGTGAATTGGCTTTACCAAGATCAGAAAATACAATAAATGCCGGTGGTTAGGAATTTTCCATTGGAGTGGAATAGTTTGGTAAAATCAATCAGTACTTGGTGATTGATACCCAATGGTACAAAGCTATTTTACAATCGTCAGACAAACGGAGATGTTTGCGAGAGAAGTTTTCTGGTAGAATGATCTTGCTTGATCCCGATGCACTCCATGCACCCCTGCTGTTCATACCACTGCCATGGTAAGGCCTCTTGGGCGTGTAAAACAAAAACTTTTGCGAATCCGCCAACTGTCGGACAAACACAGCGTATCAAACTAGGTCTATCACACAAAGCCCCAGTAAACGGAGATTAAACCGAAACACTTTTGTTGCTTCGTCCCTCGAGCTGTATCTGGTTGCTTTGTTGGTGTTCTGAACAAAAAAGGTTGCCAAACGCGAATTGTTCCGAGGGTAGGCAGAGGAGGGAAAAGCCTACCTGAGAATTTAGTGGGCTGATTTGTTTTTGGTGAACTTGGTCAGTAACGACGTATGCGAGATAGCTTCAAGCGAATTGCCTGGGATGAGCTTTTTCGCTATTCGCTTTATTCTCGATTCAGGACCGACAATACTCGCAACAGGAAACTAGTTACCACGGTATCTCACCGCCCTGATCTGCCCTCCTCCTCCTCCACCCCTTTCTCTCACTCTTTCTCTCTCGGATCGACGATTTTTGCTCATTTTTTCTACCTTGCCCCCGAGGCATCTCCTCCCACTAGCACGATTTACATCGATACCCATCTATACGTATATCGTCTCGATTGTTTTTGTTACACATTCGGATGCAGAGCGTGGATTCACGGGAGCTGGGTGGAAATCGGCGAAGAGGGACGTGCGGGAAGAGAACGAACGAATCGCTTAACGGTCAATATCGTGTAGCAATATCCAGCGAGAGATCCGTTTTTCAGAACCACTATAGCCCTCGGGGAATAATATTCTCTTTTCATCGATCGATTAGATTACATTCGCAACTCCCCCCCCTCCCCCCCAGTGATTACGTTCCGCGAATAGCATAGATGGTGTGTACATCCATGACGATGACTTTGGATGAAAGTTGTTGCACGAATAAAATAATAATTTTATAACTCGAACCTCTACTGCCATTTTTATTTTTTCTATCTTTATCAGAATGTAAATAATACCGTAAGACAGATAAATAAATAGATAAATAGATAGACAGATAGATAGATAGACAGATAGATAGATAGATGGATGGATGAATGGATGGATAAATAGATCGATAGATAGATGGAAGGAGAAATGTTTGGGCTGATGCACACAGAAATAGATGGACGGAAGGATGGATGAATGGAGGGATGGGCGAATAGATCAATGGATGGATTGATACATGGTCACAGATACTAAAATGGACAAAAATAGTATCACGGTTCTGGTTGACTTTAAACGTAGCTATTGCATGAAATCCCTATTACTCTCATATCAAAAGCTATGGCTTCGAGCCATTGACAATAACGAAATAACATGAGTTTAGCAGACTTACCAAGAGTTTACCGTATCTGCAATCTCCATCAACTAGTCAATCGATGAAATAACGGAGATTCTTCTATCGCTTTGTTATTTCTACTTATTCAAAAGTCCTTTTTACACAAACACACAGGAAGAGCTCGTATTGAAATAATCGTCGAAAATAAGTATACAGGGACACGAGTGAAATGATATTCAAGCATCACCAAGCCAATAGAACAGTACGAGGGTACTTATTTCTAATTCAACCACGCATCAACAAAGGCTGAAAGCCGACCTTTGTTGGGTAGAATGTTCAAGCGTCAGAGCATCTTGTGCTTCCTCTCTCGATGGAGCATAATCGTTGTCACCACGTGATGTGTCCTCGTACACCAACATGAGTTTCACTGCATACGCCATGTCGACGGAATATCCGGCGTCAAGCTAGACACACCGGTTCTCTCCGTCGGTTATAATGCTCCCAATGTTCATGGGACGATAAATATCTCATTGCAATCCCGGTTGTCAACGTCCTCATCTTGGGCTGTATTGCTTTTCATCCATTATCGAATCAAAACCATGAAAAGAACATCCCAGTCAAATCTAACCCCAAGAAACGTAATTGACGAAATATAAAAGTAGATACATGTACGGCTTGATGTTACTTGAAAATTATGGGGCATAATAGAAGATATGTTCCAAAAATATCAATTAAAAAATTTTAATTTTGAAAATAAAATAGAAAAATTGGATGTTTATTGTGAAGAAAGTCATCGAGTCCAAAGGACAAATGCTTACAATGTATAATGGGATTTCTTTAGAAATTAGCAGTTTTCGAATAGTTCAAATGGTAAGAGTAGTACGATTGTAACATGAATATAGTGGTTAGGGGTTGGAGAGTGGATGGAGGAAGTAACGAGAGCGCGGTCACCGGCGACGTTGCGGAGCTGGAGCACGGGGTAACAGGTCGGATGTCCGGCAGTCCGTCACCGACTATCCCCTCGTATCTCCGGACCCGCCTGGATTCTCCTCCGCAATAGGGCGGGACAGGGAAAGCAGAGTACATCATGGTAGCCTTGCCGGGCCTTCGTCTCGCCATATCACTGATATAACAAGTCCTGAATATGCATATATTCGGTTTGCATATATCTATACGTGGCGACGTTTCACTCCGCTGTATTGGACGGCACAAGCGACCAAAATAGAGATAGAGACACCATGTAAAGCCCAGCACCAGAAGGTACACCAGTAGAATACCACTGTGTAGACACGTCTGTAGCGTCTCGTATACATACTCCGGACGATTCTCAACTGTAGGTGTTTCGTCGGAGAACTACCAATGGACTCGGCATCCTGACATCCCCTTGACAGTTCCTGTTCAACCGATTTCCAACCCCTTCCTACATCCCATATCCTTCTTCCTGCCAAGCTATATTCTATCTCTGCAACTACGTGCGTCCATTTTAACCAGGTCTCTACTACCCTCGTCATCTGCCTCAAGTCTTACCAGTACTTCCTTTTTATTTCCATATTTCTTTCCATACATCCAAAACCGAAATCATTTCAGTTATTTGAAAATTATTGTTTTTTTTTTTTGTACATTTAAGTATCGATATTTTTTCAAGATTTAGTATCTACAATATAACGTAAAATTAAGAAAAAAATTAATCTTCAAATTCACGCCAAAGATTTTGTGCAAAGTTCATGTTTCATAAAACAAAGGACATAATTCGTGTATCAATGAGCGATAAGGATGCAAACAGTGTAATATTATTCTGATTAAAGAGCCATAAATGCTTTAACTCCCTTTTGCTCTTCCTCGTTACTTTGCCTCCTTTGCACACCAATACATACATGCTCACTCCCGCTGCGTGGACTGCATCCACTATGCTCCTCTTTATCCTCTGTTCTGGGTGGTGGTTTGGAACCACGCGCGTTCACGATCTCTCGGTCATCGGCGAAGCACCATTGACGCCAGTTCACTGCCTGCTCACACAGATTTATGGTTGTGTATACTATTCTGGTTGGTGTTTCTGGTGGCTCTGTCCGTTGCTCGTATATTTCCATCTCTCTGACTATGCCTCTCCACGCTTTGGTATTCAACTGTGACTCAACTACCACACACCATCATCAACGTCACCTTCCCCCTTTCTCCCAGTTCCTAGTTGGATACTCCCGCCTCCTCTCCCTCTACATTTTGACGTATCGTGTACATTAGGGAAATTCTAATTACCCAGACAACCACACATGCTGGGGGGGTGCGCCTTTCAAAAAGGAAATATAGGCAAGTATCATTGGCTCCCATCGCGTTTACTTCCTACACCACACCCGGTGTGTTAACTCCGCGTATTTACCGTGCATAGTCGAACTGCCATCACGAAACATTTACAACTTCTCCGATCTAGACGCTGTCATCGTCATGCGTTTGCTATCATAGTGGCAACACGCGATCCATGTGCAAATGAGCCAGAGGCCTATAAACACTATCACTTAACTAATACGAAATTTTTCAGCGAATATATGTTACGTGTTCAGCAAGTTCTTCACTCAATCTATTAACCAATTTCACTTTAAATAAATGGAAAATATACATCTTACTCAATGCTTCCACTATTTACTGTTGGTACTGTTTGTGGTGGTGAGAAAAAGCATAAAAAGCTTGCCGTTGGCAAGACCAGGCATAATTACCGGTTTTTTTTCTCAATCTTCAGTTCGCGTTAACATTCTCGAATCATTTTTCACCGGGTCTTGTTTCTTTTGTTTCCCTGTGCTTTCGCTCCGTTCGTCCCCGCTGAAAAACCTCGCAAATGGTATCGCCCTGAAGAAGAAGTCTGTCCAACATCGATGAATGAGAGCGGTCCGAAAATTGTGAGAATAGCATTTATGAGAATAGAGTGCGAATGTTGAATCACCATTCGCTGTAGGAGAAAATAAAACCACCTAAAAATTCATGGTAGACTTTTTTTATAACCAATTTAGAATACACTGACAAAGCCTAAAAGTCGTGAGTAAGAACCTCGACTTGAATAGGGAAAGCAATGGAACTAATTCGCTGTAACGATTCTTCCTGGAGTTGGTCTTGCGACCATGGGCTTAAACCGTTAATTTCTTAATCCGATTCTTCCTTGGTCGGTGGATTCTGCTGCGATACGCTAATGTCTACTCGGCAATGCAACGAGACTCGATAAGAACTTGGACAAGAACTTGTACCCGTTTTCGTTCTTTCTTTCCCCTTCATTATCCGTTTCGTTTTGTTTATTTTATTTTTTTTCAGTTCTCTTCACTTCCCACCTTTGAATCTTGGCAAGTGTAGTCGGATGTCTTCCAGCGGAGTATCGACCCGGTGCCTTGGTGTAATCTGCTAATTTTGGGTGTTCATTTACATTCATTTTATAATGATAAGTCACAATGATATTTAAATCATAGATCTTTTTTTTTTTTGAAATTACAATAAATTATTCCAAATTCATCATGACAATTGCAAAATCGAATAAATAGGTTGCAACAGAATCTCCATAAAGTCAGAACGGACAAGCGATCCATTAGCTCATGGACCATGAATTGACATGACCTCATTTAGCACGCGCGTTATCCATGGTCCAAGTGACCTCACACAGTTCCGAAGATCGTATATGTATGTCCGTATGCGGATCCGCACGATGTACATCCGGATACACATAAACATTAACATATATATGTGTGTGTGTGCGTGCCACGTGCATGTTCGCCTGTACCTACTTACGGTTTCTGTGCACAGGTACCTTTTGGTTCACCGTAAATCAAACGGAAGCGAATGTGCTAATGAAGGGACAGATCCACCGGAACCTTTTGTAATGACAGTTGGACAATGGTTTATGCTCTGTATAGACTGTCGTCGGCTGTGGAGTGTACCGCAGATCGTCTGTACGTTTGTGTGTGTGTTTGTGTATGTATGTGAGTACGTGTATAGATGTCATGGCACGAGGGAGCGACGATGGCGCCAACGCTCCTGGAATGCGTGTGGACCCTGACAGCTCACATCTCTGCACCCCACGATTCTCCGCAGAACCTCGATTGGAGTGGGAGCAGTTTGAGTTCCAGTGCGTATTCGGCACTCGATTCGTTCTGTAGTGCGTTGACGCTCTCGCAATTCATGACCGTTTATGCTCCCGTCCAACTATGTATATGTTCCCGCACTATCAAAGACCCGGTCCGCCCTTTGCTTTCATGAATCGTGCTGTACTTGTATGCACAGCCGCTCTAAATCATACATATGCCGAAATGACGACACAGCGATGAACAGAAAGAGAGAGAGAGAGAGAGAGATAAATAGAGGGCATGCAGGAGATATCTGAACCACGTGATAACCTAAAAACTGACCGATCTCTACATACGACTCACATCGATGCTTTATTCGATCCTGCTTGACATGGAAAGTTCTCTTCCGTTCACGCACACATCCTCCGTTTACATATCACGTGCGACGTTTTCATCTTTTGAAAATTTCAAAGTAGGCGTAAAACGGACAGGATGAAAACAAAAAATTATCGGTGATTTATTACATATTTAAATCATTTTTTTCGAGGTTCCTTTATCGTATGCTGTCTTCAGGTTTCCATAAAGAGAATATTCAGCTTGCTCTTCCTCTTTTCCTTTCCCTCTCTCTCTCTCTCTTTAAGTACGCATAAACCATATGATGTCCTTAGTACACACTATACTGGTCGACGTTTCCGTGCATAAAACTTTAATTGAAAGATTAAGTCTTAAGTATGTGTTCCGCATGAAAATAAAAGAATGAAGAAGGGAGTGCAAATAATCCACGGTTTTGGATAGTTTTGGACCAAAGCTCAGTGTCACGTTTTCTCACCCTTTGGATAAAGGGAAAAAGACTCGAACCTCGACATACGAGAACCTCATTTGGTTTCTGGAAGAATCTCTGTGATGAGTCGTCAATTGAAGAGGTTGAGAAAATCTTGTTGGAATTCATACATGCTTGGTGTTACAGGACTAAAAAATAATAATATTTCTGACTGCATAGCACGATATTTCACCGATGGCTTTACTGCTGCTCCTGCTGGAGCTTTTCAATCTATTCGAATTCCAGAATCGATGGAATTTATTGTAATAGATACATATAACGAAAAACTGAACCGCATTTCAACTGGTGCCGTATGCGAAATACCGCGTGTATGCAATCGATGCCAGCGGGATTGAAAAACAGAAAGTAAAGCCGACAGCCGTATCAAAAAGCAGGTATAAACCCTGCTGAGAATATATGATTGTCACGCGAATCACGTGTCTATCGAATTTCACATTTTTATTGTCCCGCAGAACATTATTCACTTTTTTCAACGACACTACCGGCATTGTTAATGTTCACGCCTACGAGATTCTCCACATATTTATTATTCGTATAATACCATATCAAATAGAATTGTTATAAAAGAAAAAAAACAAGTTAACTGATGGTTAGTAGCGGTCTTGTGAACCACTGAACATTTCCGGCTCGTTAATTCATTAATTAAACATCGAAATTCAAAAAAAAATTATCAAATAACCAAGAGAATTTTTTTGGTTTTAGCTTCGAATTATTTGTCAAGTTTCCAATCGACGCTCAAGACTGATAAGAAAAAACCTAGAGGATATTCTACGTGACGGATATCACTGCAAATCGAAAAAAAAAAACTTATTTTTCTTTCCACTCATGTGGGAAGAGCAACGCTTGTCATAGCGGTTGGTGAACGTCAGGGCTCGTGCCAGCATCATATACCGGATATGCCTGGAATATTCTATCACCATGGTTAGATATCCGGTGCGAATAGTAATGCAAACTCTATATGAAGCCACGTTCTGTTATATTTCCTCTATCTTTTTCTCTTTCTTCTCGCCCAAGCTCCCAATCCTCGTAATATGATATTTTTCTCTCAAAAACTTAGTCAGATTATATGAGAATTATAAACCAGTAGAGGCGGAAGAAAGAGAGGAAGGATTTAATCCGTATGAAACACGATGGCAGCGCATGGGATTAGTCGACGAAACGAGATTTCAGTTCACTCGACAAATGTCCTGTGCTACACGGACAGTTACGAAATGAAAATTTTTCATGCTAGCAATGAAAGAGAGGAAGAACTAGTGAGTGAATGAGATAATAAAAATAAAAAAAAAATTAATAAAAACGTAAAAATAATAATATATAAGCATAAGCGCCAAAATTTTCAAGAAAATCTTTTATATCGTTACTCATGCAGAAATTAAAAAAAAAACCAAACGAGAATGCCTATGCTGATTTGCAGATACTCATATACACGTCCTATGTATTTAAGCGTTCGTGCATCCAGAAGCTTTTTCACTCGTGGAGTTTGTTTTTTGTTATTCCTATTTTTTTTATAACGAGATTACAATTCGTGAGATTCTTGTTATAATGAATGTACGTATTGGGAATTACACTTCTGTAATCAACATTTCCTATATGTATATATACACAGCTTCTCCATTAAAAAAAAATAATAATCCTTATTTAGTGTACTCCCGGTTATTTCTAAATTAATTGAAATTATAAGAAAAAAGCTTATTTTTTTAATCAGTCCTCTTTGAGGCATTTACAACTTTATGATAATTTTATGTAAATTGTGTGATAAAGCGACTCGGTATCATTTATCGTTTCTCATTATGGAAAAAGCATAGCGATTTTTTCAATTCATGTGGATTCCTTTGATCCCGCGGATCCCGGACGATCTTTGGAGCGAGAGGTAAAAACGTGGAGTTTTGGTGACCCAACACAGTGTACAACATTGGGATCATGTCAGCGGACTAACGTGGGAGAACAATTTAATACAGAATGGACATGACGTCAAAGTAAAGTTAAATTGAATTCGCAAAGTCAAACGTGAACAAGAGTTGTATAAGCGCTGTGGGAGAGAGAGAGAGAGAGAGAGAGCAGGGCAATCGAAATAGTCATGTTGTACGTAGATACAGTCCGGTGTTGACTCACAGAGCAAGAACAAAGTTTCACAATGCGTTACACTTTATATGCAGAAATGTTAACCGGGGCGGATACACCGTTAGTACGATTTTTTAAGCCTTGACGAATCAGCCACTACGAGAGACTCTGCCGCAGGAACCGAGGCTCTCTCGTTGTTAAATGCGTGTGACCTATTTCGTATACGCAACGTTGTCAGTAAAATGCCAATTTCTTATGAATTATCTTTTGACTGATATATGATTTTTCTAATTTTATTGTAATTTTAATAACAATTACAATAATTGCAATTAGAATAATTTCACGAAATAAATATTGAACATAATTTCCTTTTT
>JABMBV010048508.1:0-14213 GCA_018906735.1 Mesochorus sp. PSUC_FEM 10030011
ATTTATTTATATGTATAGTATGTTTTGGTAGGTATATGTAGTATGATAATATGTATGTGTACTTATAGTATATTACGATATCAGCGTACATACTAAAACGATCATGAAATGGTTTATCCAGATATTTTTGATGCTCGTACCTTTGAATTATCTCAGTCCTCTCTTTTCTCTATCTATCTCTCTCATTTCATATATAATGACCGTTCTCGAACGGTCTCAATAAGTGAAAAATGTCATTAGAGGAAAATAGGTTCTTTAGTAAATTGACAAGTAGATAGAGGATCATCATCATCATCATCATCATCATTTTTATGATTTTCGTCATCAACGTTATTTTTATCATCGAAATCATTTTCAGAATTTTGAGTTTCACATATTATGCATAATAATATATCATCTCTGACCCTTGATCGCGTATCATCGTAATAACGCAATTCCGTTGTAATCTATATTTTTCAGTAGCATTACTCGATCATCTCAATCATAATAATTTATTAGTCACTTACTTTTATATCGGTATCTTTTTATCTCATTCCCATTTCAGATTGAATCACCCCGTCGGGCGGCCATTTTGGCAGCTCTGGTCGCAAGTGCCCCAAGCGAACATACGAGACCCGTAAGAGTTTCCCACAGGGTTGGCCTTGGTCTTTTCTCGTTGTTCGGTACATTGATATAGGTTTCGGTAAAACCAGCGAAGTAACGATGATACGAGCCACGTTTGTTGGCGTAGCTTGGATCGAATGTATCGTTGCTACTTCTCGATGATTTTGGCTGTTTAACGATACTACCGTGGGACAATCTCTCGTAGCTGTTATCACGCGTGGTAGAATTGTTACGCTGCTGATTGAAGCTTCTTGTTGAGGCGTTCGAGCCCAACAGTGTACTGTGAATCGAAGTACCGCCGTCTTGGGAGCCTCTTGCTGATTCGTTATCGTAACGATGAAACTGTGCCTGTTGGACGTTGCTCAAACGGCGGTCCATTATCATGACGAGATTTTGGTGCAAGCGACGATCAACCTCGTCGGCAATGTTGTTCAAACGTTGATGATCGGCAATGGCGACTACGCTTGATTGAGTGTTATTAAAGACGCAAGAACCACGATGTTCCATGTCGACTAGACGGGTATCGGCAGCAACATCAGGCAGCACTTGTCAGGCATATTCGGTGTCGGTCGAGGCCGAACGTTCGAGATGGGCGCTATTGTGAGATGAGTGTACTGGAACAACGACTGTCTGCCCGACGGCGGGATCGGATTCTTGCTGTTGCTGAGCTTGGGCGTAAGCCAAGCTCTTTTGATAACTGAACAATTGCCTCTCGAGACTGTAATTTTCGGCCTGAAGAGCAGCGATTTCGCGCCTCATCTGTTGATTGTGAATCCGACAAACGTCATCGTACTTGTGATACGTTGCTTGAAACAACAAGTGACTCTCGTTCCATTCAATACGAATTCTCAATTGTCCCTTGTCCGTTATGAACGGACAATGATCAGTTTTAACCTCATTCATACCCAAATTAGTTTCCATTATGATGCCCTCGTCGGCTTGCTCCTGAACGTAATAACGACTGAACGGGGCGCCCGGAAGACTTATCGCCTCTGCGTCCGGATCGTCACCCCGCATTAGATAAGCCGACCAGCTAACGTAACGCAGATGATTTCGCGGCACGTTGTGTATGTCCTTGTAAACTAGCTGAAGGCGCAACGTGTCCGAGTGCAAATCGGTCCTTATCGCCCAGGCCTGCTTATCCCTGTCGTAACAAGGCGCTGCTGAAAGTGCCGATGTTCCCACGGCCTGCACCACAACCTCCGAGATCGTCCGAGCCTCCACCATCTCCAACGATACTCTCAGTACCCCTTTGTGAGTTAGATTTGACCATCTCACCTTCGGATGCCAACCGAAACCCCGCCCCTCCGCGTCCGACAGATCCTCGATCTGTCCGGACTCGATTCTTCTGTCGCCATCTCCCAAAGCAACGCTGTATCTCACTCGACAGCGATGATCGAAACCCGTCAATCTGACGAGATAAACGCTCAGTCTGTTGTTCGAACGCGCATCCCCGTCCTTGTTACCCTGGGGATATATCACCACGTTCCAATCGAAACCCCCAAACGTGAAATAACCCGTCTCGAGCTTATTCCCCTTGGCCTGTCCCGCCGTAAATACACCCGTTGGCATTGGCACCTCCGCCGTAAACACCGTTCTAACGTTCGCCATTGACAATTCCAACTGAAACTCCCCATTTGGATCCGCAAAATTTCTACTGTACAGATCTGACACCGGTATGTAATTTCGGTTTCCCTGGGCCGGTGCGTCGTATGTAAATTTTACACGTTTCCCCGAAAAACCCTCGTTTGTTGAAAAATGCTCGCGATTCAATAGGGTGAACGTAAAATCCACGTAGACCCGAAGACCACGAGCTGCACCCCGCCATACGAGATAGACACCCAGTACCTGTCATTAACATTTAACATCAACGATCGGTTAAAGCCTTTTTTTGTTCTTCCCTTGTATATTTGAATATGCTATCTTAGATGATTGAACTCTTGGTTTTGAAATCATAGGAATTGAGAGCCACTGAGTTATTAGGGAAAGTAAACAGCAATTGTTAATTAGAAATTAATCATCGTTACCCAAGCATAACGAACATTACATTTAATGATAAATAAGACAATAAATAAAAATAAATGGTTCATCTAATAATCTGAGGAACCTACGGCAACATGTATTTTCATAAATATCCGATTATGATTAACTCGTACCTTATCACCGCGTGAAAACGCGACGGCCCATTTTTGAAAACCACAAACGAGTTCTTTGCTGGTCACATCTCTCTCAGGATCCCGAACAACGCTTCTCGTTACGACAAATGAGAAGACTCGCGTGCCACCGCGATCCGGTAGCTGCGCGAATCTGTACAGCAGAGCCATCACCGCATCACGAGATTTACAAATCTCTGATATTTCGTACTCTTCCCCGGCTTCTTTTTATTCTTCGTTAATACTTGATCGCTGCTGGTAATCACGTCTGAAACAGAAGAAAAAAGAAATAAATAAAATTGGTCCAGTGCAACGTTGTGGAATCTTATCGTAAGGATTTTTCGGCACGAAAAGATGCGAATACAAAAGAAAATGGTCAATGTCGATAAGAAAAATTGCCACGAGAAAAAAGAAGGCAAGAATCAACTACCTCATACTCCTATCCATTTTCCCGATACTTTATGATTGTTGCACATCCCTCTTTCCCCTTCTTTCCTCGTTCTAAAAAGAGTGTAATAAATCGCGAAACGAATTGGACGAGAGTGCGGACAATAAGGGAAGAATAGAAGCAGGTGAGGAAATTTCCTCCATATATCGAGACAGAAGACGATCATTTCGTGAATCGAATCGATAAATTGATTCAACTTAATACCGATGTCTCGACATTTTGTCATGTCTCTCGACACAAAATTGCGACTCTCTGTCACCGTAAATTTTAGAGTGATGAATTAATGAATGGGTCTCGAGTTGCAAGGAACTCGAGATCGTCGAAGAAAAAAAATTAATAAATTTTGTCAGTATGTGACGAATAAAATTAAAATCACGGAAAACTAAAAAGTGGAAGAAATAATAAAAAAATTAGTTGATCTTTGAATTGAAAAAAAAAATTCATCATGGCTGGTCAAGAACCAGTACCGATCCTGGGTGCTCCCATTCTCTATCGCGAATGGGGTTGGCGTTTCACCAAGATTCAGAATTACAATATGGCGATAGACGCCTTTGAGAAATCAATCCGAGAAGCTGGGACCGATGATCTTAGAACCCTTCTCGGATTGTGTCAGGCACTCACGAATTTCACAAGATATCAGAGAGCCACCGATGTCGCATTCAAATGCACTGAGATAGGTAAAATACGTAGCCTATCGTTTCCCACTCTCTGTATCGTACACAATCCTTTATCTACATATGGATGTGTGTATATTTGTAAAGCTTTGGATGGAAATTCGATATAGACTCTTCGGCCAAAGTATATTTGAGTAAAGCTTCGAGACTGAACTCAATAGTTCATCCTAGATTCAATATGGTACTATATATAGTGATATATTAAATAGAGAAACAAAGAAAGAGAGAGAGAACTAAGAGATAATAAAATAGACTAATGGAATAAATACTAAAGAGATTTTTTTTAAGAAATTAAACAAAGACTATACTAAATATAAACAAAAATTACTCTGAATAATTTTTAATTTATATTTTATATTAGCATCAATAAAATTTATAATTTAAATTTGTATACTTTCAAATTGTACAGATTCGCACAATTTTACGGTAAAATGGATGTACGTGAGAACGCTCATGGAGGTTGCCGAATTTGGCTACAGCCTCATACATGCGCATCGTGGCCATAAAGAGAGAAAACTGCCATTCGAATGGGCAATATTCCAAGCCAACGAGATTATAGAAGATTGTGTAGGACGTAATACTTCGCGGAGGGCAATGATCGAGTTGTATCCGTGGATAAAAGAGCTCGAAAAATATCGCGATAATTTAATAGCAAAATTGAACGAGGAGGAAGATGAGTTCGAAGGTAATTTGCTGTAAAATGAATATTTTTAATTATTGAATTTAATAAATTTAATTTTAACTATTTAATTACAAGTTAATACAAATATATGATTTTGGTAAACATGTATCCAGCAAATGCGTAAATCTCTTTTCGATTTTCTAAAGGTATCGATGAGGACCACTCGAGATTCAAGATCAACGATCCCGAGTACAAGCTCGAGATCCACTTGAGAAAGCTTGAACGCTTGTTAGCCTCACGATATCTCGGTATTCTCTCGTCGGACAAGTATTTCGTTGAAAATCTCCTCGAGGATCCATCTCTATGGTCAGCCAACAAAGCTGGAAGTCAGGCACTTAGTGAACAGACACAAGGTTGCGTAATGCGTTCCCACTACAGGCAGGAAGTGCTTAGAATGCGAAAGCCTCTTTATTACTTTGCTTTTGAGCGTAAATCACGACCCAAGGGCCACAAGGCTAGTTTGCGTATTGAGAAACGTTTGAGATGCAACAGTCTAGTTATAGATGCTGATATGTTGCTGAAAAAGCTCGAAGAGGCTCGCAAACTTCGTGATTATCCTCTTTTTTTCAAGCTGGCAGATAGGGCCAAGGAAATATTTGATTCTTGGAGTGAGACGATGTTTCCATTGAAAAAATCGTGTTTGGATTCTCTGTACGAGATGATTGGGTGGACTTACATAGATTCGCGTAACGTTACCGACATTACGGATCCCGAGAAAAAATTGTTATATCTCAAGCATCATTTAGGCATTAAAATGAAAAAGATTCCGCGCGATACCGATCTCGCTTGGGTTCCAACGTTGAACAAGAAGAAGGCACTTGCAATTCTTCGAAAACGTCTTGCGCTTGCTTCAGAGCCTCTTGAATTAGCTTGGCTCTATCACGAATTGTCCAAACTTTTTATCGAAAGTAAACGCTACGACCTTGCACGTTTTTACGCGAAAAAATCTCGCGACGCCGGCTACAAGGCACGCAATGACCCTTGGGCGCTCAATGCTCATCATTTGATGATAAGAATTGAGATTAATCAGCACAACAGGAATGAGGCACGAGAGACAGCTGTTTTAGCTTACCTCGGGGCAAAAAGACTCTGCATCGACTACCTAAAAGATTTTTACTATAGAATCGTTAAACTTGTGAATGAAGTTGACCTTGACATAATGCTGGGAGTCGATAGTATCACCGCGAGAGAACAATTGATTGCTGAATTGATGCCGGAAGAGCTTAAGAACGAGGTCAACTTTTTGCTTCAGAGCATGAAAGTCGTGCCAGCCAGAAGAAGACTGTCTGTTATGCCCGGCTGTAAACCCGTCGATTACAAGTTCAGTCTTCCGTGCAAGAGAAATACTATTTTACCTAATCCACCGAGAGATCGGGAGATGGAAGCAAGGCAAGAATTACTCAGCCAGTATGCACCCTCTAAGAAAATCCTTGGCTTGATCGATTTCGAGGATTATGAATAGTCGCGTTATTGAATATTTGTTTAGATCATAATTTAAAAAATTATGAAAAAAAAAATAATTTTAGCTTTAACATACTTGTTTTGTATCCTACATCACATTCACATATAATATTATCGAAATATATTATTAATTTATCACAAATGATTTTTATTTATATTTTAATTTTTGATTATTCCATTTTTTTTTTACTTTTTCATAAAATAATATTGATTCCGTCATGAAATATTTCGTTTTTTAAATATTCTATACTTTCGCTTCACTCTGAAGAAAACTTTTGTGATGCTATAACTTTTTTTTTTTACTATTTTATATGCATATTCAAATTAGCAGCTCTCTTTCTCGTTTGCAATTTCTGACTCGCAGCCACTGGTTCATCAGAATGATGCTTCCCTTTTCGTTTCAATAATTTTTTATATCTCTTTTTTTGCACCAGTGAGATACGTCATAGTAAGAGAAAAAGAAAAAAGTTACAGATAAATAGAGCAAAGTAACAGATACTGCGAGATGAGTAATAATTCATATAGAGACTTGCGTCTTTTTTTCTTATGCTGATGTTGAAAATCCAATACAGACGATTTCCAATAACGAGTCACATAAGTATAAAAGAAATATATAATAGTGTACATAAACCATAGTATAGTAAAATATTGAAAATACGTAGAGATGGAAGCGTGAAATGCGTTCGATAGAACGGCGTTACCTTATGAGCACATATTTCTATATATTGCTGGTTTATATTGTTTTTTCTCAAAAATGGGATTTTTTTAAAAGTGGCACAGGAAGCTTTCGTCGTGTATTTTTCTGATATACGAGAAACCCCAATATACGAACTATTTTAACATAATGTATTCGTTATCTTAGACCCTCCCGGGTATATTTCTTTCACTCCTCTTTTTTATTTGTTTCTGTTTTCCGTCATTTTTTTTAACCTACAATTTTTCACCCCATTTCCTAATACTTGACGAATCTTTTTATCAAACAATGTTTCTCGTGGGTCTGTGTACTCTCGGTGGCTACGAGAAAAGTCAAATATAATGATATGAACATCGAGACACAATGTCATCTTCGAGAATTTCATCGGATGACAGTTCACAGAAAGAGACTCGCAAACGCAAGAAATTAATAACCTCGTTTGATCAAATTTTTCGTGAGAATATTCAAAATGCCGAACCATCGGAAGACACGGAAAAAATTGTCGCGAGAGCTGAAGCACTCGCGAGAGATAGCCAGAAAATGATTGTAGGAACAAAAAAAAATTTGAAGATGGTTGGAAGCAAACGAGAATATGCTCAGGCTCTGCATCGACAGGCCGATCTTCTTCATCACAAGTATTTTTTTAAATTTATTTTTTAATTAATGAATTTAATACTAGTAAAATATTTTGCAATTGACTCGATATATATTTTTTTTCAAATCATTTATGAGCTTTCATGTATGTATGTGTATGTTTCCATAAATCGATACATCTCTGTCACCAATTTTCCGGAACGTCCATCATACGTGTGTACAGAGGAGATTACGAAACGGCTTTGGTCCTGTATCACCGTGCAGCGAGCGCTTGTCCACGTGAAACTAGCCATGGTGTATCAGCGAGAAGAACCGCGGCTGCAATAAGCTCGTCGACAAATCCCTCCAAGCCTCTGAAGAAGATTCCATCGAGAGCAAAAAATACAGCTCAACTGGTGGGGATTTCTTGTCCGGAAACAGCCGCTCAACGAGCACAAAAAATTGTTGAGGAATCGGCGGATCCGGTTTCAGCGATCGATCAAATCCTCAAGTAAGAGAAAAAGAAAATCTACGAAAAATTATTTAGGGGGAGCTTGAGCGGAAACATTGATTTATGGAGGATTTGTAGAGGAATAATTGTTTTTTTTTTTAATTTTTAATAAACTTTTTATTCAGTATACATTTATTAACGAATATAGGAACACAAAAAAAAAGAAAATAAACAAATAAAAGACGTTTTTTCGATCAGGTACTTCGATTCGCGTAAAGATTTTCTTCAAGAGCCTCCAATCTTCCGTGATCGTCGTCGATCGACGCTCATCTCGAGATCGCGAACAATGTTACGGCAATTGGGAAGCTTGGCAAGCTCGGCGCTAGAGAAACTTCAAGCTTCCTTTGCATCGGGTGACTTTTCCACGAGTTTAAGAATCGGTGATGAACTGTTGGCGATTGCAGAGCCACTTTCCGATCGTTATCGTTACGAAGTGGCAGCTCAGCATTATCTTGCAATGACGCAAATATCATTGGGAAGACACGATCGTGCGATCGAACATGCCACGCGGATGATCGGATCGGCCAAAAAATCTAATGACGTGGCGTTACGATCGCGATCGTTCATGACCCTCGGCAAAGTTCACTTGACCTTTAAACATCTTGACGCGGCTGCTAGAGCTTGGGAAAGACTCGCTCGTGATATCGAAGATGCTGTTCCGAAAGCGTGGCTCTATCACGAGATCGGCAGATGTTATTACGAGATGAAAAATCCAGGGAAAGCGTTGGATATGTCTCACAGGTGTCTCGAATATGCTGATGAAGGAAATTCACGAAAATGGCTGATGTACGGTAAACTGCTGAGTGGCCAGGCACTTGTGGATCTCGAAAGATTGGGCGAAGCCATTACGATACTGAGAGAAGCGAAAACAATTGCCGGTGATGAGAAGGACAACGAGATGCGCGAATACGTTTCTGATCTTATCGACCGAATAATCGAAGTTCTTAGGCGAGATACTTGTTGTGAGCAAGTTTTGGAGCCAAGTGATGACGAAAAAATCGCGGTGGAAAAAGTGCGGAGAGCCAAATCCGAGGATTTACCTAAATCCAGGGAATCAGGGAGCCTTGGAAGATCAAGGGAAAAGAGTGAAAATTTTGTTACAAAGTTGGGGCTAAAACCGAAGGTGCTGAAATCTCGTGGGATACGAATTTCAAATGACCCGAGAGCAAGAAACTTTTTAAATGAGATGAAAAGCACAAATATAACAAGTATTATTGCGAGTTCCTTTTCCTTATCTCCAAGGCAATCGGAAATTTTGAACTGTGAAACTTTCAAAATAAATAATATTTATCCTGAGGATGATTCATCGGACGACGGTGACCAAGAACTTTTGACATCCAGAACTCGAATATTAAGAAAAAAAATTCAAGTTAATGAACAATTAATTCAAGAATATTTGAATGGAAATAAAATTGTTCTGAACAAGGAACAACCCTCCGGTGATGAGCCTTCGAATCGTACCGGGGAAACGTACGTACTCGACGGATTATTGAAATTCACGAGAAACAAGAAGGAATCTTCGAAAATCGCAAGCAATGAGAGTTGCATTATTCGTCATTCAGGATCGTCTTTATCGGAAAGTGAAAAAACCAATAAAACTAGCTCGATGGGCATTTTGTGTGACTCAGACTTGAATCGATATTTTAATAATGAGGGAAAAAATTATGAATATTCATCAGAAGCTGAGAGCAAAGTATCTTTATCTACCACAGGAATGACTTATCTCGTTGACGATGATGAAATAAAAATATAATCATTATAGATTACAGATATATTACAATTGAATGTTGATCGATTGAATTTCACATTGCTATTATCAGGCATACTTGCTGTTTCATGGTCTCATGAAGTTGAATAAAAGAAATTATAAGTGATATTTTCATCGTGAGGATCGTGAGCTCGATCGGCATGACAAAAATTCGAAAACGTGACAAATATTATGATGAAAGAATTGTACAAAGAGATTGAAAACAAATTCTATTACTCATTGAGCCCAAGACGATCGTGTTCCATCGATGAACGTTTCGAGAACTTTTCTCTATATATTCGTCTATATATATAGACGCGGAGTACACTGTATCACCGGCATATACCTGGCTATAGACGAATCAATCTCTGCACTCGTGAGCTATATACGGGCACGTAGCTACCATCGAACAGGATTCAGCACTGTATCGACACTCTATTCTCAACGAGATCGCGAAAAGAATTGCAACTTCGTCCACTCTACTCTCGCACTCGCAGCGTGGGCTTTCAATTTTGATTTCACTTCAAGAGAAACAACTTTTCTCTCAACTGAGTATTTTTTTTTCTAATAAAATATATCTTGATACCTGACTTTAAAAAAAATCTAAGTTGTGAAATCTAAATTATTTTCAACAATGATAAAAAGTATATCAATCAATTCTTCAAAGTTCTTTTTTTCAATTTTTTCTTTTCAATTTATTGAAAACACTTGTTCTTGTTCACTTTTATATAATGAGCATTTTTGAAAACTTGAATGTTTTTAAGATTTCAAAATTTAATAAAAAAGTACAATGATTCATGGAAAAAGTCCTTGTGATTTGTCCATGGGGAGAAAATTATGGGGCAGGGGACGAATGACTCGGTTGTCATTCACCAAAGATCCCTTTGTATTATCGTTTCTGTGGGTTCGTATGGAGAAATGCCGTAGTTAAGTTTCGCAGTGCAAAATCTACCTGTTGAGCAGAGCGACAGGGAAAGAGCGGATCATCAACCGCATGTATGTGTATTCGCATTCCCCTTGACATCCTTGTTCTCTCTATCTCTTTGTCTCCATCCTTCTCTTCCTCTTTCTTGTCAGGATTCACAGGAGGCTCTTTTCCAAGTTTAATGATATTATGGGAGAAACGAAGAGAGATAGAATTCGTGTCAAACCGAATTCATATACGAATTACGCGGGCTGGTACACAATTTGCTGGGGAAGTCTCTCGTAACATTGAAAGCTCATTCTAACGCTTATTATCGCTTAAGTACACGCCAACTATCCACCAGTGGTGGCATAAAAGAAGATTCAAAAATTTCTTGCTCAAGTATGACTTACAATAGCGTGAACACTATTATAATACGAGAAATAAAAATAAAGATACAGAGAAACCGAGAGAGAGAGAGAGAGAGAAAAGTAGATAGAAAAAACGATGGGTTCAGCCATAAGGAGTGTGAGACTGTCGTGCCATTTAAGAGACTCAAGAGAATTTTTCGTCGAGGTTAGAAAATTGAAGTGGGAATGAGACCAACGAGAATATATAGAAGAAGAAAAAACAACGAAAGGATGAAAGAGCAGAATAGAAAAAGAAGAATTAAAAAAAGTGCAGTTTGCCATTATAAAATGAGATGAACAGTAAAAGGAGAAGAACGAAAAAAAAAACTCCAGGTTAAAGCTCGCTTCTCCCTTTCAATTTACCCATGCACATACGGAGATAGGGATATTATCTGTCGACAGGTCACCAGGAACAGGTTTATTCACTATAGTTATAGTTGCGCTACGCCTTGGTAGCTAGAGTCGGTGGCGTATCCAGACTAAAATACAGCACAATATTACTAAAGTGTAATCTCACAAGGGCGAATGACCCATCCTTGCGAACATTCGATACGCCACTTCAATTTTAACCTGAACCGATATGCTATATGCGAGGTATACTTGGGCGAGAAACGATCAACCATACAAGCCAGGGCTTCTAGAAAACGTTGCACAGAGGTAGCTGTGCAAGATCCACACTCGCTGGAATCTAGCTAATGTATATAATATAGGTAGTTTATATACCTAAGCTCTAGATATAGTATGTAGTGCCTAGATCATGGTGCAGGTATTTTGAGCTTTCAGCTCCCTAATGGATGCTCGATATACATATAAATACGGGGCTTTTAACGCTGCTTTAACAAATCAGAAATAAAATTTGAGAAAAATCTCTGAAGATAAAAATTTAGTGATATGAAAAATTAACGTTTATTCTATTGAAATAGGTATTTACAATTTTTATTAGTAATTATTTTATAAAAATGATTAAGAATAACCGATGAACAAGTCATAAATAAAATAAATGACTTTCATTACCGTAATATTTTGACACTTAAATTTCAAATATATCTTCATAGAAAATCAAAAAACTTTACCTCGACGAAATAAAGAAAAAAAAATTGAGAAAAGTTGCGATACAGTACTGCCTCGTTATAAAGAAGTCTCGCTATATGAATTTTTTTCCTTCGTTACGGTTGAGCAAGTTTTATAGCTTCCCCCATGATTCGGGTGCGTGAGATTTTGGTCTGGACTTCTCGTTATAAGAAATCGAGTAGTTTTGTTCAAACTCTTATGATAGGAAAAATATTTGTATAAAATTTTCTTCGACGTTGCCAATCGAATTTATCGAACGTTTTAGAAAGCGATATAATAACAAAACGCGTGATTAGGTAAAAAAAGAGATGAATACTCCAATTCGCCTGAGCTTAAAAATTTTTGAAATAAATTTTCTTTAACCTTGTGTAATGTGATTGTGAAGTTATAGTCTAAATTTCAAAGTTATCCATCAAATAATTTTCGAGCAGCGTTTCCATGGAGTTCGAAAAAAGTTATTTTTCAAGAAAAATGGGTTTAAAAAGTTATAAATTACTAAAATCTTTGAAAATTTCATCTCTCACTTCAAATCTGTGATTCATGCACCGTATATCTAGCCAGTTAAATATTGTTTTTATGGCGTTAAAATATTATTTACGCAAAAAAAAACAACAAAAATCGATTTTCTTAAAATCTTAGAGTGGTGTTATTCGTTAAAGATTAATCTTTTCTAAAAGAAGGTTTATTAGTTTGTCCAAAACTGACGTGTACCCAATATATTTATCATTTTTAATTATTATTACAAAAATGATAAGATACGCCCAGAATCCTACCAGACGATGGATCAAGGCTGTGGTAGATGAGGGAAAGTTTTTCCTGTTTTAAAAGATACGCGTTTAGGCGCCTCAGACATTGTTATGATCATGGACACAATCACACTAACTACCCTAGCAGTTTCTTATAACGAGGTTTTACTGTACGTAAATCGATATTGACTAGTCGAATCGATTTTTCGTAACTTTCTCTTTATTTGCCTTGAATTCTTGAATCATGATACGTCATTAATATCCCCTCAATAAACAGTATCGATTAGATTACACTGACGGGTATAATTTGAGGTTACGAAGCTGGCGACTCTCGTCTCGATGTCTTTGCCGCACTGACACATTGATAAAGTTACTAAGGGGGTAGTATCATACGCGCCCATCCTCTCCGATTTTCTATATACACACAAATATATATTGTACAGCATTAGAATAATACAGCTATATATTTATGACAATGTAGAGGGAGAGAGAGAGAGAGAGATAAAAGGACTTTGGGTTCATCGTTTCGTCCCTTGCTGTTGAGTCCTTTTGACGACAGAATCATTGACACCATGACGTCGTGTATATATGACACACCATTGGATAGCTCTCGGTATATCAAGTGTCTGACAAATTATTGATACTCTGCGTCCCTGGGATCGCGTCTACCGATCTACCTGTACATATATAAATCATCTGTTAGGGTGGAAAAGCTCCTGTAGATGAATAGGTGTGTCAAGACGCGAAACAAATAGACACATGTGTGACATTCGCTTAACTCTCGTCTTTCGCCCTCTGTATAACTTTGGACTTTCGCCAAACATCGAGACGTAACTATCTGATGACTTTGAGCCTATCAGGGGATTCGTGATGTGTATGTGTGTGTATACGTGTGAGATATATAAGAAAGACGCAGATACATGATATACATCCACAAACAAGTATACATATATATAGAAATTGCACTAAAGTACAAGATAGAAGTGTCGCTTTGAGTTACAACGAGATCGATCTTGCGGCTTGCTCGTAAGCATGAGCGACGGTAACAGTGGCGACCAACCTACACATATAATGCGGTCTGTAGTATGCAGTCGAAATGCGCGTCAGGGGTGGTTTTCCCCCATATAAAGCTGTTCTTATTCGCGATACATCCCTCCACTATGGGGCATCCTGTTTTACATATGCCTTCAGGGTCTCTTTGTTTTATGTATGTCCTATATATATATAAACAGACAACTTCAGAAGCAAATTGGTTCCTGTGACCCATAGCGACCTGGATTTACTAACCAGCAATATTGTTTTGTTCGCACTTCCCCTCACCGAATATATAGATCGTGTGTGTGATTATACGGAGGGTTGTTTATAGACGCGTTATATATAGGCTGTTGAAGGTTGCGAAAACATATGATTTACATAATACGAGTAACGGTCATTGGCCCCTGCATTATTTAGACTGTCATCCGGTTCATTCATGACTAGTGAGGAAAAAAAACATTATTTTTGCAAATTGAATAATTTATTGATATAATAAAAAAA
>JABMBV010048619.1:0-14212 GCA_018906735.1 Mesochorus sp. PSUC_FEM 10030011
AATAATAAAAAAAACTAAATTTGTATGTCACCTTGTTTATAAGCACAACAAAAATTTGCAAATAAACACGTGTTTATTTGCATTTTTCTGCACAATATATAGTTTTTTTCAAAATGTTCCCAATAAATAAATTTTACTTTTTTAAATTATTGAAGTAATCGATATGTGAGTTGAAGATAGAGAAGAAGAATCGAGAGAGAGAGAGAGAGATAAAAATGTATGTGAACGCGAATAGTACGAGCGTTTATGTAGAAAAAGGAACAGGGAACTCTTTGTTAATTCTCTCTTTTTGGGATGTACACGCGTGGGTTTTTGGAGCCTGAATGTAACCTCGCACACACACACACAAACATAAATACACAGGCACACATATATGGGAAACGGTACAAAGAAACGAAAGCTCTTTTCATATCCAGGGTCGATAAATAAATATATATCTATATACCCATATATAGTACATTTCTCTCATCGAAAAAAAAAGTGAACAAGAGAATGATGGTCGCGGCTCCGATCTCCTGGCGTATTCTGCTCTGAAGCAGCTGTCGGCGTTTCGAGCAGAAGAATGAGAGATTTTTCATCCTCGAATCATCAAACGCTATCTTCTTCTTCTTCTTGCGCAAGTATATAAGTGCA
Organism: Mesochorus sp. PSUC_FEM 10030011; assembly: GCA_018906735.1. Classification (NCBI taxonomy): domain Eukaryota; kingdom Metazoa; phylum Arthropoda; class Insecta; order Hymenoptera; family Ichneumonidae; genus Mesochorus; species Mesochorus sp. PSUC_FEM 10030011. The sequence continues at coordinate 634 of JABMBV010048619.1, forward strand.
AGTAAAGAAAGATGAGATATTTATTGGTACGGAGAGAAAAACATGAGGAACCACGTGAATTCATTCGTCTGTTATATATTTCCGATAAAGCGGATATTCAAGGAAAATTCCCGACGTTTGATTGGCTGTTAAATAGACGGGGGTTTACATCAACCGGGTGTAATAAAGTTCTCCCTTGCGGTTTTTGTGACAGAAAACATTCTCATCTTCTGCGGAATACCACGAACGAGAGATGTACCACATTCGAGGAGGTCGGTTCTCGCCTATAAATTACCCAGGGGCGGTGAAAAGGGGAGGGAGGGGGTAGAGGGAAAATAGCTATAAAGTTTCCGACTGGTTCACATTCTTTTCACGAGAGCACGCGAGAGCTGCATTTCGTTTACGAGCGCTTAATTACTCCTCAATTAATTAACACTCGGGAGAACAAAGTATTCAAAGAGGGTGGAAGATGGTGGGAAAGATCTTGGACCAAAAAAAAAAGGAAAAACCGAGAGTTTAAAAAAAAAAGTGCAACCGCGAATATAATCATTGATGTAACACAACGAAATCAGGCGGTGGGAGAAGATTGAAGATAAATTTGACGAAAAAAAAAAAAAGATTAAGATGAAAATAAAAGCTGACAGCAAATTAACGACACATTTGGCGTATACTCGAGATACAATAATAAATAAACGCGCACACACACGCCGAGTCCTCGATAGCTTTCACTCGTACCTTTATCATATATTGTCCGCATGAAGGAATAAAGAGAGAGAGAGAGAGAGAGAGAGAAAGAGAGAGAGAAAAAAAAATGTCAACTCGGGTGAAACTGGAACGAGCGCATAATCGATCGACCGAAGGAATTGCAGTATCTCCTTGAAATCAACCTTGCTTTCATTGAACACATTCCCGCTTATGGATTAAGCTGCACATTGTATATCGGTATATACATATGTGTGTAATGTAAATGCGTAAGCGTAAATTATGTCGATCAGTCACAAATATATATACGTACAATTGTACAGGCATTAGTTACACAATTATAATCCATCCGAAATCAGCCATTGCTTTTTTTTAAGCACCTCCGACTTTCTCTGAATTAAAGATAAGCTTTGTAAGATGCAACAAAATAAAAAAAAATAAAAAGTAAACAAATAAAAATAAATGAGTAAATAAATAATAAAAAATAAATAAAAAACATATAATCTTTTTGGAAACTTAGTGCTAATACCAACTGACAGAAATGAATTGAATTAAACATTTTTTTTTTAAATTAAAAGCTCAAGTTTATCGATTTAAGATCGATCAAATCAAAATACGATCAAGTCTCAGAAGCAGTGCCTCGATCAATGATGAAACAATGACATTCTCTCAGAGTTTCGTCACTGAATGAATAGTAAAACGCGATTGAAACAAATCCACAATTTATTTAGAAAATAAAAGTAAATAAAATTTTTCTAGCAACTGTAAAATAACGATTGAGAATAGAATAAAGTCTCTTCATATATTGTGCCATACATCCGGTATATCTGTTTAGTGTATAGGACCCCATATATGCGTATTTGAATATTATAAATATACAGACATTTGGTGTTTGAGCCGGTTGACCATCGACCTGCTGCTGGTGAGTAACGTACTATCCGAATCGTATAATTAATAATGCAGTAAGGATACACGCGCCGTAGACACACGTTGGAAACGGATGTATATTAAGGTAATTTCTCCGCGACTAGAAACCGAGGAATGAGCGGAAACGCTGGGGGGGTCAACGAAACTCGAACCAGCACCTCCTTTACTGTATATATATAACGATATCACAAAAACCAGAAGCTCAATGATCCTAAAATTATCATAGAATTTTTAAGGAGGTATCATCGATACGTGTACTAATTAAATAAGAGACTTCTGGGCTTTTTTTAAAATGATAATCAAATTAATAAATTTTCAGTTGGAATAAATCTTCTCAATTGAAAATGCGAATTTCTTTAATATCAATAGATTACATACAATTTAAAATGTTATTTGGGTTTTTTTTTTTTATTTTAAAGCGATAGTTGATTTCAGTACTTTCGATGATACCTTCTTAACTAATTAACACTCGGGATCCCAAAATTTCTAGTTCATTTTCGAGCCTTGCTGACATATCGAAAAATGACGAATATTCTGACCAAACCTACGGATCTTATTATTTAGGGTGTGCTCTTTTGCGATTTTCGGGGCCAAAATTGTGTTTCATCGTTTCAGAAAAAAAATATAGTGGTTCAAACTAAAAAATTAGATATTTTTTACAAGTTAAATTTTGTTTCAACATTTCCTTTTTCGAATATTTGGGTTTTATCGCGGTCTGTTTTTCCAAGCCACCCCTACTTTGTCGTATATACGAACATACGTGCATTTTTCGTTATATACCACTGATCGTGTTCACACGCACGTGCTTCACGCTCATATGTCGCCACACACACACACACACACACATGTGTAGGTGCGACCACGTCATAGAGTTCGACACGTCGCCATTCATGACTGCAACGAACCGCATTCTCGCACGGGGTTGCCTCAGCGAGTTCCTCAATGTGTTTTTTTTCCTCAGCTATTTTATTCGAAATCTTTCATATTTGAGTTGGAGGAGGGGGGGAGGGAGGGGGTAGAAAAAAAATTCGGGGAAAAAGAATTGAAGAAGAAAAATCGAGACTCTCTGCGGAAAAGTAAAAACTATGGAGAGAACTTGTTAGTCTGCACACGTGCGCACCATCCTCACTTGGCAGGTTTCCTCTCTTCAGCGATGTCTCTCCGTATCCCAGACCGACCCTCTCGAAAATCAACCCCACCCCTTTTTCTTCTCATCTCCCCGTTGACCCCGCTCGTTCCTCCAACTGCTTTCTCTCTCTCTCTCTCTCTCTGCTTCTCTCTCTTTCTGCTTCTCTCTTTCTTCATTTTTCTCTCTTTCTCTATCTGCGCCAGTGACAAGAGCGCCACTCCGCGTGGGGTAATATGTCCTGGAGCGTAGGTGCCGAAAGACGAGGAGGGGAGGGTGGGTGGGAGGTGGGGTAAGCCATACAGAGCTTCGGGGAGGCAAGACCGTGTCAAGGGGGAACTCGGGCTTCCGTGGACCATTCGCTCTGTCGCTCGTTATAATCTGGGAACGACGTGCATGTTGTATAGAGAAATAAAAAAAGAAAAAACGAGAGTATGAGATAAAAAAATATATATAAGTGCACGTTGGGGACACCCAGCAGGCATCAAAGACTGGCTCATCAGGGCGAATGAATCTTTCGAGATCTATGTATATACTGACCGACATTTTTAAAGATACACATGTAAAAAAAAACGGTCGATTCAATCTCAGTTTTTTACAAGAATTTGCAACATGTATATGGAGACATTTTTTTCAATCCCTCGTTCTCCACGAGGATTGAAAAATTATTTTATTCAGTCTAAAAAGAAGTTTGTAGACTGCACACACAAACTGAGGAATCCCGTCTATCACCGCGTAAGAAATAAGCGCGGTTGAAGCGGTATTTCCTTGCTTTTTTTACCCATCATTCCTTTTTCCCCACGACTCGTGTTCCCTTGCGAAATTTTCAGAACACCGGGCAAGTCGGTAAAGACGAGAGAATAACGAAAATTGGTCTCGAATAGTGACATTACTCTCGAGCATTATTTTCCATTATTTTTTTCTCCTGTTTAATCTCTAATTTCAGTACGGAGACTCGGAGTAGTAAATACAAAAAAAAAAGGATATATTTTCATCGGTGAGCTGGATAAAAACAATTTTTTTGTTAAAATTATTCATGCGCTCGGGTGTAGATGGATGTCTATATATAGGTCGCGAGTAAGAGGCTCGCGATTGAGAGCCGTCACCGCGTGAGGAGACCGATCAAGAATCGCGCGCGCCGTGAGAGAAAGAGAACGGTCTTTGTTCTTGTGTGCATGCGGCACAGGAGGCTCTTGTGCTGGTTGTTTGTGTATCATGTTTATAACTGCAGGATAGTAAGAGAGAAAGAGAGAGAGAGAGAGAGAGAAAAGCCGCGTGAAATAATCGCGACGCATGCGATCGGTGCACACGCGGCGTCCTTGCACAGAGTCACCTCGAGAGATGCATTGTCGGGTAGTGTAATGTTGCGATTGCACGCTCACGGCAGATATGACATTGCACTTTGCTATTAAAGACGAGACGAGGTCGAGCCCCTTTCTATAAATTAATGTGCGCGTATACTTAAAATGAAATTATGAGTGTTGAACACACGAGAGGGATTATCGTTGAAAAATATATAATTTCGGTGGATCCAAGCCCTCGATACACGAAAAATCAGCACTTGGAACTTTTGAATGACACTCGTTATCGTATTAATTTAAATGAAGTGTGATTAAAAAACGCAGGCACCTTTCTCTTGAGGGGCCGGGGGGGGGGAGTCGTAATATATCGTAAGATTGTGCGATAGACAGGCCGTGTTCCAATTCAAGTCGTGAGCGCGATAACGCTCGTTTTATACGCAATCGAGGGCTCTGTTAAAGGACGCATTCGTATATCGAGGAAAAGCTCCTGTACTCTTATATATATGGAATAGATTTTATAATGGATTATATCCACTTCTATAACGCAAGAGCCAGTCGCTAAATGCCTCAGAGATATATGCCATATTGCCATCCACGAAATCTATCAACGTTTTATCACCTTGATTAATTAATGGGCTCTCTCGTGCGAACACTATTAGCAGGTATACACACTGCGACATCGAGATGTGTTCTTGTGTATATATATGGCCCGCGTACGTACCAAGATCGGTGTAATTTCATGGACGATGGCACTCCACTGGCATAAATCGTCCAATGATCTCTCCCGAGCAGCACGTGTGTTCACCTCTAGATATACACACGACGATCTCTCTATAATATCGTTATATTACCTACACCTTTCCTACATATATATGCATGCATTTACTAACTGAAATTGAATCGCATCGCGCACTATATCGCTCTCGAAAATTTATATCACGAGGATAAATCATCTCAATTACGAAAGAGTTTAAATTTCTATCACGATATAACTCTCCATTTTCCTTCCACATTTTTGACAACACTTTATTACTAAACATTTTTGCGACACTTTCGTTTGTTTGTTTGTATCGTGTACTTGTAATTACATTTAAGGATAAATCCGGTGGATTCGAATATTTGAACTATGGCAGAATTTCTATTTTCATTTATTTTTAAAGCTTTGCATAGAACTTTTGGAACAATTCACCTTTCTAATATGGCTGAATTAATCGATATTTTTATTACTTACTTCCCTTAAAATCATTCACGAATTACTAATAATTTTTTGGAACAATTTGTATGTTTGCTTTTTTTTTTATTTATTTTTTTATAAAAAGATAAATGGAGGGTGAGGATATTCCGATTGATCGTGAGCTTAAAAAAAGTTACCGGTTTCATCATGGCCGAAGTCGTCCATATGGCATTTCTTGATGAATCTACCCTAAACATTGAGTAGGGTGTGAGGGATTCTGCAGATGACGTGGCAAAATGTACCCCTGAAAAACCCTGCAAGCCCCGAGAGTTTCCTGACGAAAACCTTTGGGAGGGGGAGGCGGACAAGGGCTGTGAGTCAAAGTTCAATTGGACTCTGAAGCTCGCGTCTCGATCCCCAAGTGTGTGTTTCGTCAAATGGTGGATGAGATATTTTTTTTTTACTGCATATCAACGCCGCGATCTTGAGAGCAATTAATCATAATTATTTTGTTGGTAAATGATGTCGAGAGTTGTGACTTTGAGATTATATTTTTAACGATGGTACGCGAGAGATCACGGTTCGAAATAATTTCCATATTCGTGTTAGGATTGATGCGAATGCAAGGAATTAAAATTCAATCCAGGGGAGCAAAAGAACGCAAAATTTTTCTTCTCGATTTTCAAAGGCCCTGAATAGATTGACTCAGAGAAGAGGTTCGTAGAAATCATACAAAGGCAACATCATGAGGGTTCAACCGTCAATAACTTCCCCCCCTCCTCCCCTCCAACCCCTGAACCTATAACTAGATTAGAGCTGAATTATTCAAGGGAAGATATTGAAGAATATTAGTAATGATTAATTTCACTGAGAAAGTTATCTCGAATAGTCATTTTCGGGGTTTCGGGTTGATGAAAGGAAAGATTCTTTGAATTAATAAATAGGAGAAGATGTATCGATTCCTCCCTCTCTATCTCTCTCTCTCTCTCTGTATCCGCTCTCTCTGTGAGAGTTTCTTTCGTCAAGGATCCGGGGGCGGACATACGGAGAATACACACGAGATACCTCTCTGTCGTTAGATTTCTCAAGATCCTGCGGAGAATTATCGCCCACGGGGCTATAAAGAATTACACACACACACACAAATATACATGTATATACAAATAAATATGAAGCAAAGGCGCTGGTAGATAGCGTTCTTTTTTTCAGTGTACACAACATGTGTGTCTATATGTTTACATATAAATAAAATGCTCGTACATGTGGCGAGAGCCCAGCCATGTTGAATATACCGCGATTGAGCACGCGACGTGACATGGTTGGCGGTTTGGTATTTAGGAAAGGCCAACGTAAACCAATGTCACAACCTGTTTGAAAGGCGCTGGAACTTTTCTATACATGGTAGACTTTGTGAGCAGCCATGACAGCAGCAGGGCTACCGTTGGTACTTGCCTTCAATCTTGCGTGTCGATACTCTCCTCAGCAATTTCCTATACGAATTTCCTCTCATTCTTCATCCATAAAAATAACGAAAAATATTGGGATTCCACTGTGAGCATCGATTGATATTGCGAGCACGATATAAATATAAATGTTGAAACGATTGTCATTCGCTGGCAGATATTAAATTACAATTCGGTGCTACGCTCAGGGTATGAACAATTTTCGAAGGCTATACGATGTCTTTTACGAATAACTTATTAAAATTATCGTGTTCCTTTCTTCGGGGTCTAGGTCTGATGGGACCGGTATGAGATAGGAAGAAAACTTCAGCGATGATCCGATAGAGACTTCCGTTGATGTTTAACGACGACGAGGATGCGCCGTTTGAAAAAAAAAAGGACGAGTAAATTGGTATTATATGGCATTATACGAGCTATACAAGGAAGGAAATCTCTGGGTTTAAGACCCCAGGACCCTTGATGAACCCTTGTAAAGATATACGTGCATCTGTACCTTGGTGAAGTTTCTGGGCGCGCCGAGAATTCTCACTGTCCTCGGGAGACCTGCGCTTCGGGGTATTAAATGTATAAATGTTTATAAATGTATTTGTATGTACGTGTATACTCGGATATACTCCGGGGCATCGGATAGATCGGCAAGCAAAGACAGTTAACCGCATTTTCCCATGACCGTGAAATCCCCGCAACCCCTTCGCGCATCGATGTCCTTTATACCTTTCGGGTAAAAACTCGAGGCTCCCCCGGAATGTTTCCAAGACACAGAGAGAGAGAGAGAGAGAGTCATAGCAGGCACGAGGTACGAAACGATGAAAAACGGGTAGTTTTTGGGCAAACCAGTTTAACCGGTTATCGCTCCGTCTGTATATCGTCACGGGTTCATATACACACCCGTACAGAGTTCAGTCTCTCTTTTTTCGACTGGGGAAGATAAAGGCCTACCCTTTGGGCACAACAACCCCCAAAACATAAAAGATAACTTTTGTCTTTTTCGTCGCAGGTTAGAGCGAAGAAACGCTTGAAGGTTGCCGCGAAAGGCGTTAGAGTCGTTACGATCTCCGCGGGGACTGGGTTAGTCGGTAAACAATTATTATAAAAGTGACCTAACGAGAGATAACATTATTCCAGAGATTATCATGTATATCATTACGATAGGTGTTTCTTTTCTTAAATAAATTATTATCCCCAGTTTCCTGGGCAAGAATAACTTTTTATAGCTGTTACCACGTCATCAACCGTTACGCGAGTGCATATACATTTTTTTTTTTATATCCGTAGTGCAGCTATCGTAGTATCGAGGTTTGAAGAACATTGCGAAAATATTATATTATTCGAGTGAAACTGGAACGAGAACGTGGGTATAGTGTAACGAGAGATCGCGAGCAGGAGAAGGTTTACATAGTCCACTTGTGTTGTTTTTTTTTTTATTCTTCCTATCTCTCTTTCTCGTTCGCCACGTGCTGCTGATCCATTGCATATAATATCCTTGCTACTTCGCTGCTCTCTGTGATTGCGCGAAAAACGTTCCACTGCTGTGACTTGCTCGTGTTATAAATCCGTGTCTGTGGGTCTGTGTACACGTGCTGATACAATCTGTCATTACAGCCAGAGAATCCAGATACCCAACTATATATATTTTTTCTGTATTTTGCGACAACACGACGAAAATGCAGTAAAAAGTATCAAAAAGGGTCCCAAAAGTGCTTCCGTCGTTCTATTCACGTTTCCTTCTCTTTTACAGTCGAAAGGAACAGGGGGGAGGGGACCTTATGATTTATTTAAACCCTACAACAGTAGGAATCGAGACCGAATTGAGGGTACAGGCATTATTGACGAAGCCTCTGTAAAGCGAGTCGCAGCTCCGGGTTCAGTTTACCGATCACAAGAGACGCTCGTCAATGTTTTCACCCTGCGTATATATACACACATGTGCTCAGTGTTCTGCGTGTATGGTCTCGGCTGCATGTTCGTTAGAGTTTTATAACGAAGCCGGACCTTTCTCGGAGGGTGGCTCATCGGCGACTGAGCGTAAGAGCAAACCTGGCAAAAGGGTTTAAGGGTCCATCATTTTGAGGGACGGTCCGAACAGGCTGAGGGAAAAGGGATCGGGCAGCGACCCAGGACCCAGAGCGTCGTTGTTCATTGTCTATGGTTTCGGCTTTCAAAACAGGTTCTAGTATACCATGCGACTCGAATCAAGTAGACTGAAACAATTTACGCGGAAGGTTCAAACTTCGGGACACAGCGCGGTGGGCGCAGACTTGTTCGATCCTTCAAAAGGATATACATTACGGAACCTCCGCGATAGATACAACTTTGCCGGAAGATTGAGTCCAGTATGCTGGCAACGATATACCCACCCGAAATTTACAAACTCCTTCTGAATTTCCACCGTCCCGACCATTGTATAAACTTGATTCCTTGGGTCTGTGTGTGTTGGTAAAATGGTAATAGACGCGAAGGGGTTTCCAATCGATGAGAGTGAACATAGTGTGCCAACTCGATTAGCAATGATCGATTATTAGACGTTCAAGTATACTAATTTTCTAAAGTGGCATCCAATTTTTCCAATAGCCAAGATTTCGTTCAACGATTCAAGGATGAGCAAAAGTTTGTGTATCATGTATAAATATACGAAATGAGATGTTAAAGAAGCCGCGAAATTACAAAATTTCTCAACCGCAAGCTGATGAACGCTGACACTCTCTCACGGAAGTCAAACCGGGCAAAAATAGCTATTAGATTTCTCTTGTGAATGCGAAACAGTTACGAAAACCGTCTTCTTATGGTCCACACGCTAGAATCTGCTTCGAAATTTCGGTCGTTTGGCAGGAGGGGTTTCGCTGAGGACTCGGTTTCATTATCGAGCATAACTGTACAACTTTCACGGATCAAAGTCGTTAGAGAATCATATAGGTTCAATATAATATTACCTACAGCAGCGAGAAAGGACATTGAATATAGATGGAATCCTTGCTCTGCGGGCACGTCGGGTCGTCGACTTGATAAGTAGGTCGGAGCCTAGACGACCGAGTCCTCGATTATAGAGCCGTTCCCGCTGCTGCTGCTGCTTAGTTCTCTCGGAGTTTGCGGTATGTATGTGACACGCACAGACCATAAGACATACACACACGTAAATAGACGCAGATTCAACAGATCGGTAGCGTTAGAAATCGCAAAAAAGCATTGCAGCTCTAAAGGGGAGTTGCGCAACGTTTCGCAGATATCGCGCGAGCACAAAGTCGCTTTATAAGAATAAAGAAGACGCGGTTATATATAGTGGTGGACTCTCGAACCTTGATATTTTCAGACGCACGTGTGTGTGCGTTAGAGGATAAATGAATCGAGAGAGGGCGCTTACACAAACGCGAATATAATTTGAAATGCCCATTGAGGCGGCCAATAAACAGTTAGATATTTCCGGGCATAAATTAGCGAGCCTTTAACCATCTCTGGACCAAATTAACCCAACAACAATCGGCTGATAAATGAGGCTATGTGAAATGTGAAATCTCTTATTTGCTCGACGAGAAATCAGCGAATTTTTAGATCTAACGGTTGAATCTAAGTCTCTACTTTTTTTTCCCCCTCAATTCGTTTTGTAATCTTCTCAATGCCAAAATGTGTCACAGCACACCCAATATTTTCATCGTTTTCGACATATCCCAGACCACAAAACCTACTATATACACGCTTTCGGAACTTTTACCTACTTCCATCAAGGTCTCCCAGTTTCCATGCCGCAACAGTTGTTTATAACTGACGGATAACGCAGTAGCGCACAGGCAATAGATGGTTTGCAAATTTCCGAGAGTACCTCGAGCGGACGTAATCCATACACTATCACGAGATAGGAGAAGAGAGAGAGAGAGTAAGAGAGGGAGAGAGAGAGAGTTTGACCTTCGGTAATAAGTTACGCAAAACTTTTAATGCCTCCGCAATAGTCGTATTTGCTACGGAGTTTGCGATATCTTTCGACACAAACTTTCTCCGAATTAGTGAGTTTGCTTCGTTATATCTAACGAATAAATGAAAAGTTCTGAATAATAATAATAATAAAAAGGAAAATGTTGTGAATGAAAGCGATAAAACGAGGCGTGTGTGTGTGTGAGTGATGCGGATACACAGATACGTGCATATTTATTATCCAATCAGTTGATTCGATTCAAACAGACGTCGGTGACTTTGCGATCACATATGAGATCCCTCTCTCTCCCTCTCTCTCTCATTTTGTCTCTTCCACGGCAAAGAGTGTACGCGTGTGCGGCTTCAACGAGAGCTCGCGCGCGGTTTTGCGGCGAAACCTTGTGAAAGTTACATCACCAAGGCTACTCGCAATCATTATACGCATTAGACGTCCCCCGATATTATTCTTAGGAACTACGCTCGTTGGCTTGAGCTCCGCAATATAACGACGACGGTTTACCAGCAAAAGCACACACGCCGACACAGAAAGACATTGTGTGCTCTCGCTGGCGGGATGGGGGCCTCCTGTTATGCGCTCGCTTCTGCTGACTTACGTATAGCCATTGCTGCTGCACAGTATATGTGTGCGTGCATTCCGCCTGTGCCATCATCCAAGAGAGGGAGAGCAGAGCTATAAACTCATTCTTTTCCACTTGTCGTGGGTAAAATTGCACGAGCTAATGGGCCACGCAAACTTACATTCGCGTACAGGAGGGAATGCTTTGCGAGGGGGCAATCCATATTTTTTTAAACTTTGGATCAAAAGGGACTTCCGGGCCTCCAAAGACTGGAAAATATGAGTTAACAGCGGAATTGCCATTGTTTAGAAACTTGATTAGTCAGAGCTTTTTCTTCATCAAGATAATACACCGTCAAACATTTGGCGTTTTCATAAGTTTGCATCAAATCCATTTTGGACTTCGCAGGACCCAAAAATGGGAGCCAACATCAAAATTGTCGAATGGGGAACTATCGTGTATAACTTTTTTCTTCATCGAGATAATATCTCACTTAATATTTGGCGCTTTATCTTAATTGACTGTTTATCACGAAAACGTAATAAAGGCGGTCAATGAATCCTTGCAATCCGAGAATAGTTGCAAAGCGCCGTATCGGGTTTAGCCGCTGCTGTTGTTGTTGCTGCTGCTGCTGCTGCTGCGCTGGTGCTGCTCACCGTTTTATTCTGTTGCTTCTACGTTTAGCCGCAATTACATATCTCATGCCGCGCAAGAAGAGAACGGCGGACGAGGAGAGATACGTGCGGCTCGAGTGGCCGCGCGAGGACGACTAACCCGGTTTTTAAGAGCGTCCAAGTGAGACGTAGAATAAAAGCACATCTTGAGATGTAATAGACGTGCGCGGATATATATAAAGATATACCTGTATTTATGTACATGATACTACACGGAGCTCTCGTTCTTTACTGAGCGGGCTTATACAAAGCCAACGTGATAGCACGATAAAAATAAAACGGGGGGGAGAGAGAGAGAGAGAAAGAGAGAGAGAGAGATGATACGTGCCTAATAGTTGTGACTCGCCCTTTAGTGGGGTCGTTGCCTCGGTCATATCGTTAAACTCACATACCCAAGCTGGTAAACGCAGATAAAATTTCTTCGAAAATTATTGCTAGCACACACGGCAATAGCGTCAATTTAGAGACAAATTTTACCAAAAAAATAATAACCATTGTAACATTTACTTTCAAAATTGTTTTGATTTTCAATTTTTTTGTAATTTATATACATATATATCCTCTACGATACAATAATATTTCTCAAATAATTTTTTTACCCCTCTCTTCTTCTCTTTCTTCGGGTTTTAGAAGATTTTTTTTTATTTCATTTCTTTTGAATATCCCTCCCTCATCCTATATGAGTCAAGCGAATATTCAAACAAAGAGAGAGAGAAAAAAAAGAAACAAATTCTTTTCAGGTGGAATTTCGTCTCCCGCATAAAGATAAATCGAGTGACAGTTCCGAACAAAATATCTTTGTTAACCCTTCACGTACACGGGCCACGAATGACTGTACGAGCATTCGTCAACAAGACGAGGAACTGGATCGAACAACGTAATCCGGGACTGGTTTTCAAAGATAATGGTGAACTCGCCCGAAAGAGACCTGCTGGCCTGACAGACTCTGTCTCTCTCTCTCTCTCTCTCTCTCTCTCTCTCTCTCTCTCTCTCTCTCTCTAGCTCACATTCGTCCGCTTCTTCTCGTGTCTCAGGTTTGGTCAACCGTGAAGATTTGCGAGCGAAAAGATTCGAAAGAGCCGGGGATCTGTTGAGCTGTGTACCAAGAGCCGACCGGCTCTAGTCCGCGAGAGAGCTCGTCACGGACCGGAAACTCTTTGCTCCGAGATCTTGGCACTTTGTTGCCTGGTTTACACAGTACACACACACATATTTATGTATATATATTCTATCACACTCTTACCACATTAACGCGCCACTCACCCGCGAGATCGATCTATCGATCGATCTCTCTCTCTCTCTCTCTCCCTCTCTCGCCCTCTCTCTTTCCGTGCCTACTCCTGTCCATACCCACGATCAAGCTCAAGGACGCAGCTCGAGCTCTCGCGGAATCCCACGTTGACCTCGATATATCTTCATAGGCGCGCGGGTAGCCTCTTCTCCGTCTTTCTCTTACTCCAACCCATCTAACCTCTATCGTTCTTCGTCCTGTTCACTCACTATTTCTCTATATCGTTATACTAAACTATGATTTATCACCTTTTCACATCAACAATTTATATACAACGACTCCGAAAGAATTTTCGAAAATTTTACTTTAAATAATAAATCGAAAAACCATTGGATTTTTCAAGCTGCATCTTCGAGGATTAATAAGTAAATAAAAAAAAGTATGAGTTACTATTTATAAAAAAAAATCATTACAATTTGAATTATTTAATAATAATTATTTATTTTGAGTATTTGAAAAAT
>JABMBV010048730.1:0-14192 GCA_018906735.1 Mesochorus sp. PSUC_FEM 10030011
ATATAATATTTTTTAGTAAACACACATAATACTTTTTACAATTTTCAACAATCATAGCCGGTATGTTAGTTCGTTTATTTGACCTCGACCTAACGACGCACCATTCATTCCTCGATACACAGATGGACTGCAGAAAAAAAACGCATATAAATGCGGGTTTAGATGCAGCTCGTTTAAATTTTTATTTCACATTTTCTACGAAACGCACGTTCTGACGCGGTCACTATATAGGAATTCTCTAGATACCATATCCACCCCATAGTGAAAAAATATATCTTGATTTTTATGCGATTTCCCAAGAGAAAAAAAAAGTCAAAACTCTGATTCCGTAGTGAAACATCGAAAATAATATTGTATTCTTTATGCGTTTTGACTGGGAAAAAAACATTAGAAAAAACTTCGATTGTACAAACGGAATCTCCGACGTGATGAAAATTACATTAACGCGGTGCTCGAATATTGCTAAGAGGTTTTTTTAAATTCTATTAAAGTTAATTAACATTTTATTACGTAATGAAAAACAAAAATTTCATTGAGAGTTCGAAAAATCATTGTCAAGTGACGTTATTTGAAATAATTGAAGCCAAAATAATTTAGGTTTAATTAGATTTATAGTGGCATTAATATCACCCGACATGAACTTCTCTACCATCATTTTGGTTCTTTCAGCTCTTTTTATGATGGACAATTACTTTAAGATGGACGGGAGTATTCTTGAGATCTCGACCACTCATTTCTTGCAGCACAGTATGGAAACAAAGAGCCATTTATCAGTACTACTTTTCTTCTAATTGGCACTCTCTCGAGTGGTAGAAAATATTTCATCTATAGTCTGTTAATTAGGACCTTAAGTTTTTAAAATTTCTTCGCAATTAAAAAATCTTTTTTAAATTATATTCTTTTTGTAATTCATTATAGCGCAAATTGTGTTCAATTATTGTCGTGCATTTCACCATTAACGTTTTTAGTATAGCAAAATACTTCGATTATGACTATAAGCTTGGAAGCTGCTTTACCCTTCATCAACAATGTACTTCAGGTATTATTAACGTGAACTCTGAAGCATGTCATTATTTTATGGAAAACTGTTTTTTAAACGTTAAAATCTGTTGGATGTAAAATAATAATAGCACCGAAATAAAGCTCGCGTAATCAGATATTTTGCGTGGAAGGTTTTTTAAAATAAAATATTATACAGCAACTTGAAGCTTTCCGGTTACAATTCATGCAGTTCATTATTTTATTAATTCATTTTTATTCTTCATTACCATCAAACGCATTCTTAAGTATGAATAACGAATAAATAAAAATCGCTGTCATTATAAAAAATAATCGCAACAAATAGAATACACTGAATATTCCAGTTGAATTATTATTATGTTTGTTGCTTTTAGAATCCATCTTCTCCACAGAATTATTATAAATTTTAATATAAAACTGCAAGTGCATAAATTATAAAATCATGAATAAAAAAATGGGAGATCTTGTCCATATACGAGCTGGAACTAAATTAAAGTTTCTTTAGTTTCTTGCTCGTCTTGTTGCAATCGGACACATTTGACCCTTGAGGCGAGCTTCTCGATTGGTCTCGTTAAGAAAAGTCAGGCACCGTCCACAACGACGAATGATGACGATGAATCTTCTGCAATGAGAATCAAACATTAACCCATTAACGCCGGCTGGGACACAAATTTTACGTTGACTTTTGATAACGTTGATTTTTATCAAAACATTTAATTTTGTTAATTTGAAGTACGTTAAATAATTTTATTTAACGTACTTCACTTTTATTACAGTATTAAGGTATATTCAAGATTGAATATACTCCTTTGAAATCTGGCATGGTAAATATGAATAAATAAATTATAATAACACATTTTCAACATTTTTCTTGAAAAAAAAACATATATTTTTCATGAAGTATTTTTTAAATCTAAAATATTGCTTAAAATACTGCTTAAAAATTCATGGATTTGCAACAAATAATTTTTTTTCATTACAGATTCGCATAAATTATTTTGCGATTTATGAATTCCACAATGAATTAAATGTTTGATAATAAATTTTTAATTATCATAAACTTAAATAATTTCTCAAAGTTTAAGTTTAATGAAATTTAAATTCTTAAGTTTTAATTCTCTAGCGTAATTAAATTCCTCTTACTTAGGATTTCTTGCACCCATGCTTCAATTGCTTTTCGTAACATCGTATTCACGTCATCTGTTGTTTGTAGTGCCTATTTAATGGAATATATTCAGCCTCCGTTTGTGTCCTGAGAACGCGTTGATAGGGTCCAAAATTGGTATTATGTATACATATATTCAACATTCCAATATGAAGTAGTGTGAGTCTCTGTTCCTTGCCGACAAGCTCAAACCCATACGCGGAGGGCTTAATACGATGAAGCATCCCTCAGAAATGGCTTACGCCCACGACATGTCAGTGTCTCTGTTCTTCCTTTCCCATTTCCGCATACCTTCAGCATCATTGCTATGTGATATCCACATATATTCATAATTTTACTATGATAATATAAATGATAATAATAGTAAGAAATTCAATTATTAATAATGGAAATTGTAAGCTTCTGAGAGTAATAATAATTTGTAAAAAAAAGCGAATCAAATCAACATAAAAGGAAACATTTATTTGTCTGCTGTTTTCCTTTTATATGATTATTATTTTTTTATTTGATTATTGTGATAATAAATAATCTCAGACTACTTTGCTTTCCACGTGAAGAAGTAAATATTATTTATAATTCACGTATATAAATGGTCTAAAATGTATTCTATATAATCTCGAATATCTATTAGATATTCATTAGATATTCTATCCTAAGGGCACGATTTTTAGCCAAACAAGCTACATCACACTTCGTGCTTTTCAACCCCCGTTGATATACTCTATCTTATAGCCCATCTCCTTCGGACCTGCGGGTATCGCACGCCAAGGGACGAGCAGAAGATCGGGGATAAGGATAACTAGAGAGACGTGCAACAAGATTAAGCTTTCCTTCCGTGCTTCTAACTTCGCATGTACTCTCCTCTCTCTCTCTCTCTCTCTCTCTCTCTCTCTCTCGCTCTCTCTCTCTTTCTCTCTCTCTTTATAACGCCTACGACCTCTCCCTCTCTTTCTCTATCTATCGATCTATTTTTATTTTTTTTTGTCCTTCTTTTCCCTTTTTTTGGTTTCCCGTCTCTAAAATCAGTAACTAGAACACGTTAACTTTGCACATAGCAATATAATACGTACAGACAAGAAAACTGCTAAAAACTAGGGTGAATGACTTTAATGCTTAACATGAAGATAAAAAAAAAAATGTTAAAATAACTTGGGCATGAATGCACATCTTGAGATAACTATAGTTTTTTAACTTTGTGTAAACTGGCCAACAACAGTTGAATTTTTCAACATTTACAATGAGTATTATAGTTACTAAGGGCTCAGAACAGTTCTTATAGACGTACAATGTCGAGTGTAAATATAACTCCTGCATGACCCCAGAGCCAAAAGAACATAAAACGTATCTGAAACGGCAACTAGCCTTGAGCTTTGCATAAGGTCTATTTTCAAGGATGTAGTTTTAATGGAACAAAGTCCCGAAAGTTATAAATCTTGAATAATCGAGAAACTTTATAAATCATCCTGAAGCAACTTCAATGTCACTACAACGCTACGTCGAACGATATCCAGTTCGACGAGTCTCATAAATAATTTCATCAATGTTTCTTCGGGCTAATTTATTCTGTTGACAGTTTATGTGATTAAAATGTAAATTATATGATTTTATAATAATCTCAGATCTGCATAAGTATAATCAAAAGGCACTGAACTGATATATTCGTACGACATCAACCTATTTTTATGAAATGATGGGAAGGATCCTTGGTATGTTAGCTGGCGAATGATATGGAGGATGGAAGGGTTGAGAGAGCAGTGGAGTGAGAATTTATGTATACCGGCTCATAGTAGCTGTCCTCCTGATGCTGAGGTGTTCGCAGGGATCACTCTTGGATCATAATATCGTGACATGAAGCCCATCCCCCTTAATCTCTCCCGCCGTCTCTTTCCCTCAGTAATTCGATATTGCTTGTTACCACAGACAACTCAACGAGCTCCTGTGACAAAACGTGCTCACCAACAGTGTGCGATTCCCTCATGTGTGCGGGTTTGAAACTCACGATAACGTGTGAGTACCATCATGAGGATCCACATGGATCCTTCCCGATGGAGCCTCTACCAGTTAATCCTTTTGCTATTGCGTCAGTTTTTGTAACCTTCCATAGCTTATCCCGCGTGCTATTATATACAAAACTTTTTGTTGTATCCGAAGCTCTGATAATATTTGGAATATTCTTTGCTTCAAGTAAATGTCAAATTCAACATATCTATCATTTATATGATGAGTTTATTATGGAATAATTTTGAATTACTATTGAATCACTGATTCCAGGATAGTGATCAATTACTAATTGAATAATCTAATTGCTAGATTACAGAACTTTATTTGTCTCTTAGAATTGTTCGGGGCAGAAAATTGAATTAATCCAATCGTGCACTTAAAATACTTGATAACCTTTAAGAATATCGATAACGATAACAATCATATTTAACCAAACCGAATTTCCGGTACAAAAAAAGAGGTTAGAGAAATCTTCTCATTGATTTTAATAAAGTAGAACATGTGGATATTGAAGTGTCATGAGTCATGACTCAAACATGTGATAGAAATATTTTGGCACCGGAGACAATTCGAATAAATTTTATTTGCAAGTCTCAGAAAGATATTAAAAGAACTAAATGTGATACTTGAAAATTGCTATTTTGAAAACTTCCCAGATATCGTAAAGTAAGCTTCGTTGATGAAGCTTTATAGGAAACTTGTCTACGGTTAATCAAAATCTCATCAAGATGTTGTCGGACTCTCGTCAGGATCAAATGTCAAACTATTAAGAAAACTTTATGGTATAGGTACGATGGATAGAAATTTCTTCAATAGAACCATATCCAGGTAATCTGAACGTTCAATTAACTTCTCATCAGAGTTTCATAAATAAATTTAATTCCCAGAAATCTCTATAAAAAATTGAATTCGAAATAAAAGAATTAAAATCTTTAACAGACAAGAGAGTGAAAACAAAGCGAATAATAAAACAGTTTATATACGAGAACGAAGAACGTGGTGAAAGAAAATGATGTTTTGGGTAGATTAAAGAAGGTAGGGTAGGTTTGGGTTAGCTGGGTGGCCTCGCGAATATATGGGGTAGCGGAAAAGCTGGGCCACGATGGTAACGTGTCCCGGAGTAGCCAGGATCGATATCCCGACACGCCATCATCCCTCCTATATTCCTCCCTCTTACTCCACCCCATCCTTCCTTCCTCCCTCTGTGGGATTCTCTCTGTGCTGCTCGCGGCGCCAAAACCAACTCCAACCCTTTGCCAACCAATGCCAACCCCAACCTCACCTACGTCCGGACTTCCGCCTTCACCTGGCCAACGGTTGCAGCTCTTTGAACCATCATGATGCGAAAATTGCACACGAGCAACCCCCTCCCCCCGCCGCCTTCGAGACTGAAGTCCCATAGGGGGTATAGCAAGAACGAGTAAACTTAGTTTTCAGTATAGCGAGGTCATTATACTATATATGTTACTCAAGAACGGAGGAGAGACCGTTTAGGCAAGGGAACACGCTCTATTTATTTCACCCTTTATCAAGCCAATCCTTGACCAGCGCAACTGTTTATAGAATTTTAACCCTCCATAAAGAGGTCAACCGAGAGATTCCCTTTGCACAGATTTTAAGAGAACTTTGAAGGCATATTCTTGATTCAAATGAATAAAATATTGTATTTTTGAAAATTTGTATTTGACACTATATCTATGAAAGTGGTCAATTATCACAATTCCACTAGATACTCTACACTTTATTGTGTACTCACGAACTAAAGAGAAAGTAAGACAAAATGGTCTCAACGAAAACATAAAATTACATCGTTCCTTTAGCTTAGGAGTAAAAACGATATTTTCGAAAAGCCTCTCCAATGTATGAAATATCGAGTAAAATTTTCATCAACATCACAAAACTTCATCCGTTTGCGTTGGAAACGAGAACAAAAGAGTGACGCTTTATTATTCGGTCATGATCGCCAGGCAACAGCTGACGCTTTTCTCTTGCGAAAAATCCTCTAGTCTCTTTCAACCCCATCTTTTTTGAATGTTCCACTTTGATACAGAAAGAGAGAGAAAGAGAGAAAAATAATCAAAGTGACAAAAGCAGAGACAGAGAAGACGACAAACCCTTTTACCTTTGAAAATAAAAATAATAATACGCAGGTCAAAAAAAGTAACTCTTTGAACTTTGATACTTTTTATCATTTGATTACAATAGAACGGGCCAACAAATTGTTCACGATATTCTGTACTATTTCATTTCGTATATACTCGAGACGTTTTTCGATAAAAATTAAATCGAAACCTCTATATGGTAGCAGTCAAAATGTTCAATAAAAATGCAAAAACTGATGCACTTTTATTTTTAAAAATGTTGATGGTTCACATATTTAGAAAAATAGCTGTGCAACGATTTTAAAAATGACAACGGATATTTTATAATAATAATATCATCAATAATAATAATGGTACAACTCAGCGCCTGAGAAAGACAGGCTGAAGGCTTTCTTTCGAGAAACTTGTTCATTTTCCTTATTTGAGCCTTGGCTCTTGTCTTCCGTTTCCATTCTTTGTATATATAGGAAATACATTGCTGTGTACGAAGTTTTCAATGCACATCGAGTTTGCTTTATTCTCACGCTTTACGCGCTTTGTCGAATTGAGAGCTAGCAACCAATGTCAAAGTCTTTGAAGATTAAATCCGACTAAACATGGGCTATTCTACTCGAAATAAGACCGATTTTAATACCTATTCGGAATTATTTTTTGTTTGTTACTAATGAACCATAAAGAGTTTCCAGCAGTTGATACTGAGAAAGAAAATCGGGCTGAATTTTTATTTTAAGTATTAAAGTATCGTTAAAATAAAATGTACACATAATTTCTGTTTCTAATCAATAGAATAATCAATCAATCAATAAAAATAATGATATTATTTGAATTGTAAATTTTAAATAAATGATCAAGTAGCTTTGATTCCAGTTATTTTTTTGTTCGAAATGGAGCTTTCCACATAAATTGACCTATGCATTTCTGAACTCTGCGCTTTACCAACATTTTTCGTAAAGTTCGTGGAATTTCAAGACGTCTATTTCTTACAAACTTTTGAAAATGAAAAGGAAAAGCTTAAAACGAAAGACCAGGAAGTTTCGATAGAGATTGAAAAAGCGTGATAAGAACAGAGAAAGAGAAATAGGTGTTTGTAAACACACACATAGACATACACATCGCCACATGCAAATACATTTAGAAACAGTCTAAGACCTTAGAGTACTTTGCATTTCGATGAAGATCCAAGAGGTTCCGATGTTAAGGGGATGATGCCGTTGAAGCTCCCGGACAACCGGTAAAAGTTTTTGTTTCTCTCTCTCTCTCTCCCTTCCTCCCTCTCTCGTGCTTAATCTCTCTCTTTTTGAATAAGGTAAAATATTCTGAGAGTAGCAGTGAGAGTACACCGGAGTATGGGAACTGTTTACAGATCGTTCATCTCCTCGAAGAGTTACCTTCGTATTTATAAAAGCTTGAAGTAAAATGGATTACAACCTAAATTAAAAATATTTTTCGCTTTACTTTTTTTTATAAATCCTGTTTTAAAATATTTTTATGAAAAACGTAATTTTTGTATAATCTGAAATACTTTTAATTTTTAACCAACAGTAGCGAGTGCGCGGTCAGTGGATGGCTTGGGCGATTGCCGAAGTTAAGCAGCATTGGCATCGGCCAATGCTGCGTGGAATTATACTGTACCCAGTAATGCCCAAGAATTGTTGAAAATGCCGATTGTATCAGCCCAGGTTTTTCACAGTTTTCCTTGGCCTTACTGCAAATACACAGATCGAGGTTAGGAAGGAATGGCTGCGGGCAACATTCTGACATCTTAACCCTGCCAGGAGGAAGTAAGAGAAGGATAGGGGAATGTAGGAAGGAAGTAAATAGGAAGGAAACAGGAAGGAAATAAGAAGGAAGTTGGGTGGATGACTTATAAAAACCCATATAGGGTATACAAGTAAAACTCCCCAATTATTATTATGACTTTAAGTTTTTATAAATTTTTTACAAACTAAGAAATAGAAAGAAGTTTAATAAATAAAAAAAATTCCAATATAGCCCTTATTATATTAATTTAAAAAATTGTATTTACATTTTTTGTTCGAAACTTGTCAATTCTTAGACCAAACTTCTTCGATTACATGTACAAATGAAGGAACTTAAATACTTTTTTATTTTGCAAAACGTGGCCCTTCGTTTTTTCCGTATGCTCCTTGATTATCATTGATGCTAAACGTGAAAGAAACTCTGGACCACACTCTGGATGAAGACTAGTTTTTTCCCTATCTTACCTCGCCTTTTACTTTTTCATCACGATCACGAGTCGACCCAAGAGCATCTCGTCATCCTCTAGCTGGCTGAAGAGAGATATAGAGAAGTAGAGTCAAGGAGTCCAAGTTAGAGGGTGAGAAGAAAACGATAAGGGCAACGGTCCATGAAATAAGTTTTGGGAACGTAGACGCCTCGTTCACGATTGGAAAATTTAATTTAAAAAATCTTCCAATTCATTGTTTTTAAATGGAAAAACTAAATTATTATTTTTTTTTTTCAATGTTACAAAGTACATTTTTTAGTATGTATTTTAATCCATGTTTATGGTGATAGTGCGTCTTTTGTATTTTTCAAAAATTAATCCCTCAATCTTACGACGTAACGACTGATAAATAAAAATTTTAATTCTAAGTACAAATTTAAATTCCAACTGAATATTCATTTTCTATCTTTTTCCTCTAAAAGAAATAATAATATTAGACCGTAGAAGATTAAATTATCTTACTGGACTTCTACTGATATTCTTTTTGCGATCTGGAACTCGTAAACTTTTTAAGAAAAAAATAAGAAAGGTCTAAGAAATAAATGCTTTCTTTTCTCCACAGAAGCTTCCTCGACAAATTCCCTCGTCCAAGTAAATTTTCACTTAATTTCCTTGAGTGCAGAGAAAAACCATTGGGCCCATAGAATTTTTCTCTCTCAATATACGCAATCGTGCTTGACATCTGTACGGCGAAGAGCTTTTTCTTCTTCAATTATCGGATTTTATCTTTTTTAATCCTATCACCATATACATATACTCTCGCAATTTGATGATAGTTCAAGATAATTAGATAAAGCCTTAAATTCAACATAGAATTTTCTTAGCCTTCGAGAGGAAATTGAGAAAAAAACGGGAGACTTGTTCTTTAATACTCTTTTAATCGATATCGTATATTATTTCTAGTAAGGCATGTAGAAAAATATTCGCATCATCAATGTTTACCAATTTAATTAAAATTAATATATCAAAATAGAACAATCCATTTGTCAGTGAAAATATATAGTCTTTTCACTGAATTTTCGAATAATTATTTATATAAAATCTTATTGAGTCCAAATATTATGAAATCGTTTTTGCGAGGAAATAAATTCTTTTTAGTATTGCCTCCAATGTTTTTTTAGGGATAAACGAGAACTTTTTATGCCGTCGGGGCTGTAGAAATATACAGAGGGGTTGACACAGTCATGCGGATAAGAAAAATCGATGACGTCACATACCGGAATCTCTCGTTTCTCTAGCACGTCAACCAACGCCGTTTTCCTGCGCCCTCACCCTAGATGTCGGATATTCCAATAAAAATACCGTGAAAGCCGACGTGCGCGACCAATAAGTCGTGCGATTCCCTACTATTTTTTTCTTACCCTCAACCATCATCCCTCTTCTGGCGCGTAGTTCTTTCAAATTTCACGTTCAGCGAATAAGCTGCACGAAAAATGAGTATTTTCGAACGAGAATTCAAAGAAGAAAGGGCAGATGAAACAGTGCATTTTTAGGACCTTTGAATCGATGAAAAATAAGATGTTGATGACATCGTCGTTCCTTTTCTTTATTATTTGTTTGTGATTTCATTCAGAACTATCTTTATATTTTTAACCAACCCCATCTTTCTCCCTTAATTATAAAGGTGAAAAAACTGTAGAATGCGCAGTGAAAATGTCAAAATTGAATCTGTTTTTATTTTTTTTTTATCGACGATTAGCAATGCAATTTATGATGAGCATTGTAACTGAATTTTAAACGTAAGTGTTAATAAATACGGTTAAATTTCAATTACAATGCTCGATACTTAATTCAGAAATAAAACCCAAACTTTTACGAACTTTTATTTTCTTTTTGAGTGAACCCATCTCATAATTCATTCCTACGGTATATCATGCTTAAAAAAGGATGTAATTACAAAAATGTTTTTTTGTTTTTCAATTTTATTTTACTGTTCCACTTAAATTTGAAAGTACGCTCGCTACATTTTTTTCATTATCTGTCTTTTACGCGCCTACCAAATCAAAATGTTAAAAAAAAATGATTAAAAAGATACACACTACTCTATTTTTTTTCAACCAACCATTATTATCATTACATTTTTTTACTTGTCGTTTCGAGGCAGCTTTATTGGAAAAGTTGTGTCTACACGGGTATATTCGTTCAACAGTTTTTGCGGAACGAGCTTTGGCACAGATCCCGCTACTAATGGGAGTCTCGTGTCTGGCTAGGATTAACCACAGAGTTGCATTGCTTTTTTCTCTATAACCATCCCTTTGATTCAAGTTACAGGCTAATAACTATAAGCGGGTTACGATTTACTTTTATCTTTCATCTTTTTGAAATGATTATTTTTACATTATCACGTCCAATTATTCAAAAAATAATGAGTGACGATTTTTTTTTCCAGATTTTTACAAAACCTGGAGTTTCGACAACTGTACGGAATTCCATTAGCAACGCACAGAGTGAGTAAAAGTCAAAAAATTTGAGTTTCATACAATGAAATTGAGCGTTGAATAATTAATTAAATTTTCTTACAAGAAATATATTTCCATTTAAATAATAGTAAGGAATAAAATATCGTTTTAATTAACTGAAACAAACTAAATATAGGTATATAAAAAAATCTCTGAATGACTTAAAAACGTCCAAAATGGATTTTCGTATAGACTTCAATGCTTCTCAATCTTATAAAATATCAGAATTCTTAATTTTTTCAAGCGTTAGTAAAATATATTTTCTTGCCTCCATAAGCTCATAATGAATGCAAAAAATCTAACATCGCACGTCAACATCGGTGAGAATAAAGCTCGTGCTCGCCTGACCGTGTTATATGACTGTGGCACTGGATGCCGTGTCGTAAAACCGAGGCCAAACTTTGCTGAAAACTATAGGCAATAAATTCAAAAGAATGTAGAAACGGGGTCATCATCAAATATGTTAACAGTAACATTTAACAGTTTACCGATCTATTATTTAATCAAATGATTAGATGTTACCCATCAATTATTTTTACTTACTTCTGTTGTTATTTTATATACATTTTCGCGGTATTTAATTCAGATTCAAAATTACAATTCGGTTGATTATTTTAGAAAATTTAAGTTTGTCAAGAATCCAAAAACTTTTTTTTTGAGTTTCTAATGTTAGTGAAGCAGAACTGAATATTATTCATGTCAATATTATTACAAAACTTTTTTAATATTAAAAATTAATTAGATGAGATATATAATCACGATGATTATACCGGAAGTACAAAAGCAATCTTTACTGGAGATCTAAACATCGTATAATATATCTCAAGCTCGAAATCTCTAGGAAAATTATTTCTTTAGAGTCTCTCTATCTCTCTATTCTTCTCTATCTCTTTATTTCTATTCTATTCTCTTTCTCTCTCTCTCTCTCTCTCTCTCTCTCTCTCTCTCTTACTTTCTCCTTTTTTTATACGAACGAGCTTTTCTGTTTAAAATTCGCGCTCGAGAGATAAAGAGCACACAGCATTACAGGAGATATATACACGTGTAAAAATACACGAAAAGATGTGGGTAACCAATACGGTGACTGCGTAAATACAGACACACATACACATGAGCTTCTGAGACAGCATTGCATTGGCAAACACGCGAACTTATCGCGTGTGTTTCTCTCACGATTTTCTACCTCCTATGCAAGCCAGTCACGTCGCTAAATAGTGTGGGTTTCTAATTTAGTACATATGAAAAAAGCTTCTAAAAAAAAAAAAAGAGGTTGGAGAGGGGGGAGACCCAAGATATATTATAGCGAAATATAAAACACGCGGATAGTGAGCAAAGGAGAAAAGAAGGTATCGGTGGAGACATATTATATATATTTCTGTTAAATTGTAATCACATGACACACAATAAAAATACATTGAAAAGTCAAACATACAACTAAATGTGTACATGCACCGTTTTGAATTTTCTTAACGAACTCGATATTGAACATGAAAACGTAGGAAGCAAAAACCAGTCAGGAAAAATCCCTCTTCGTGCATTTCAAAATTTACTCAGCACGTAAAGATCACACACATGCATTTATTGCATAATATAAACCCCTTTAATAGAAAATGTACGTATTGTACGTAAATGTACTTTCGATTATTCTGCTGTATGTAAGTGTAAAATATATAGTATATATATATATAAACATTAGAGTAGGAAACCGGAAGTCTCGGCTTATTGCCGACTCGGAAAATATATCGCCTGACGTCACAACTCAGCCACGCGATGTCAGCTTGAATAATTTTATAGATCGAGAACGTGCACAAAATCGGAGAAAACCTTTAATTATTCTCGTTGGAAAGATCCCTCCAGCCCCCTTGATTGTCATCATAACAAATAAAACTTTCTTTTTCTCGCAATTTTATTTTAACAATCGGGCTTATATTAGACTATTCTTCAGATGATTCCTACAATTTAACTCTAAGGATGCCAATTATATTCGTCAACTTTAGAAACTTCGCTTATATAGAGAACAAACTTCAAATATTTCTTTCGAAAATAAGACTAAAGAAGATAAGACATCAGACATTTTTTAAGAATGATTTTTAACGTTAGATGTTTTTAATTTTTTATATTTTAACATTGGGTGTTATCTTGAACGACCCTAAAGCTTTCTTTAAAGATAAGACTTATGAAGATAGTTCTTATGCTCATGAATCTTAATAAAAAAAAATACAATTGAATATTTTAGCCGAAAATAATGGTTAATTAAAAAACATAAAAAGTGACTTCCTTATTTACTCTCATGGTTAGTTCTGTATTATACAGTGTAAAAGTGTTATGACTCTCTTGGGTACACTCGATAGTCAACTACGAATCTTTTTTTTATAATATTATATGAACTGCAGACACACCCTGTGCAGAATTGTCTCGTGCTCAGCTCTCTCTCTCTTTCTCTCTCTCCCCCTCTGTTTTGCAATTCCCACAACACCTTATAGTCCACCCACATACACGTACACTTTCTTGAATTCTTGGCGACGTTTTACTTCTTGCAGTTCTCTCGTCACTCCCCAATACCATAGATGACCCTTAAGTTCCGACGGTACATGGAAAGTTGTGTGCGCATGTGCTCCAGAATCCCTCAGGACTTTATAAACGTGACCTCATTACTATAGTTATATATATATATTTACAAAGAGCTCAAAGATATCTCACACTTCTCCGTCGACTATGCTGGCATGGTAGATCTGTTTACTTCGTAACGTCAACCGGGAAAATTGGAGTTACTTGAAGGAAAATCGGACTTTTCGATCGTGAAAAAATCTTTTTAAATAATAAAAAACTTACTTCATACTTTCTCAATCCATATAGTAGTACGAACTCATAAAACTTGAACGAATTGGACAATTACCATTTTGAGTAAAGACCAGATTTCAAGCTCACTCATTTTTCATGGGTTACTCCAGAAAATGCAACTTAAATCATTAAAATCGAATAATTTTTAGCAATTTTTAGCAATTTTTTAAAGTTAGAATATCGATTTTAGCGTTCAAAAAGTACAAAATACTTCTGTAAGTCTTATAAGTGATTATATATACAAAAAATAAATTCAGGAAGTGCGTCAAATGAATATAAAACAATCATATTTTCTCTATATATCTGTAAATATTTTTTAATCGTATTATTATATTATTTTTTTGTACGTAGTTATA
>JABMBV010048841.1:0-14183 GCA_018906735.1 Mesochorus sp. PSUC_FEM 10030011
ACTTTAGGGGTGAGTTTCACCCCTTAAATATGAGCTTCCGCCAAAAAAAAAATACGTATCCCTTATATTTCAATGTAGAATAACATACTACAAGGAGAATAAAATCGGCGGGGTACACCTGGGAAGGTTTCCTTGTAAGTAAAGTTCCCATGATGACATTAAATCGTAAGAAAAATTTGAGAATTGCAAAAAATTATTAAATCAAAATAGAAAAAAAAATGTATTTCTGCTATTGGTACTCACTGCTTGGACGTTTCAAGAATGTCGGTCATGGTGATTCACAAATGCCTCCTCATGCTCCGATGGAGCAATAATGTGAGTAAAGGTGCAATCAATTGCACCGATAGTACCTTGAAATGGCTGCGGAGCGGTGGCAAACTTTTCTTTCGCTCGCTGTCTCTTCAAATTGGTCATAGGAAATATTATCCATATCCGCAGCAATCGACGATTAATCGTTTCCGTAACATGAAGACAGCGACTTGTTGATGGTTGGCTAATGTTCATTTGATACTGGTTACCAACACTTCGTTGATAACAGCTTTGCGCGTAGAACCTTAACGCAACTAGCATCTATAAAAAACGTTTCATAATTATTATGTTGATCATAATTAAAATCACACCATGATTCAAATTCGTTAAAGAGAGAACATACAATATTTTAAAAGTTACCTTGATTTCCGGGCTCAAACCAATGATCCGTTCACTCTGCAAATCTGCTCGCAAGAGATCGACAATGTTCATCACCAACTCTTGAGGTAAGCAAAAGAGATTAATAAACTCCTCTCGAGATAACTCGAACGGATTTTGCGCGTCCCTCAGCCGCCTCCTTTCCACACGATGTTCTAGTATCCGTACCCTTTCCTCAAGAACATCTATATTCCAAGCGAGATATTCGAGAGCCATGACCCTGTAAGATTGCAAAAATTCTACAATTATTGTTTAATGAAAATATTGAATACATGAAAATAATGATAATAATAAATTTCACGTGATCACGCTTTCGAAAAAAATTCGTTATAATATCGAAAAAAAGTTTGTATTCCATTCGGAGCTGTATAATAATTTTTAGGTTATAAGTTCATTTTTCATAAAAAAGAATGGACTTTTTTTAATAAGTTTATATTTGATAATATGCTAATTGCTACGAAATCTAATGTACTTACTTCTTCTATATTGAACTTCACAAATATTTTCACTTTTTAGAGCACGTTATTTATTAAAAACTTGGAGTAAAAAATAGCACATACACGGTGTAGCACGTAGTAGTGAGCATGCGCACAACTCGCACGACGTCGTCATGATGGTCGCTATGGCATATCGAGGGGGTCCCGAACCCTCGCTATCCGGTCGACACATAACGACATCTTAACGACACATTTCGGTATTAATAATGACAAAACTCGTTACGCGTAGTATACAGAATCGCCGTTGTCGTTATAATAGCGTCTCGGTGGGAAACGAACCGAAATTTGTCGTTATGAGTGCATAACGACAGCATAGCGAGTTACGGAATTGAGCTACTGGACGTGACATATATATCTATAGAAACATTAAATGATGTAATTTAATATAAAATAAGAAATTATATATATGTATATTGCGACGCGAATTCCACCCGCCCCCACATCGTCCCGCATCGGGCACCGAAGGGCGGCGTGAAATTCCGACACGTATGACACCGGACGGGAAGCGTAATAAAAATCATCAAATCCAAATAACGATAAGACAGCGTTTTCCCCAATAACGATAAGACAACGCATTACAAAATTAATAAAACCAAATAAACTCAATGATTAAAACCGTAACCCACACCTATGGCAAATTCCCCCGGCTCTCCAGAACGGGGTCGGGCGCCAGGTATATCCGCGAAGCGGACACACCACCGAATCTCGCGATACGGCTTTGATTGAGTCCCAAACCGGAAGCCAGGGGGACACAAAACCGTCCGATGGTTGCACTGGCCATGCTACAGCCCTCCCACGAAAAAAGGTAGAGGGGCTGGTCCTTGGTGAGACAGTGAGATCGCGAATCGGCGGGGTGAAGATGCCGATAATGAATCAGGAAGTTGAGGGACGATAAGATAGCAAAACATAACTCATAAAATATAATATCATTTATTTGATATTTCACAATGTCAAATTTTCCAAAAGACTCGATACAATACTATAATTAATTAATTCAAAAATAAGATAACTCAAGACAACAGTCGGCAAACGACAGTGCGCAAAATAATAAATGCAAAATTACACAAACGGTAAGACAGCGATGATCAAAACTAAACTCGAAATAAAATAATACGCAATAAAATTCTCAAAACTATCTAATAGATAGCTCGGAAATTTCAAACGTAAAATAAAATAATAAATTCGACGAACATTGGTTTCAGACGCTCAACACGAAAAGAAAAGAGACAGCAAAAGAAAATTTCGATACAAAATAAAATACGTTACGCTGTTCGCAAGGACGAAGAGCGAGCTCGGCCGAGGCACTATGACGCACCAGCAATATGTTCCGAACCGAGCGGGTGCGAGAGAGAGAGCGCGAAAACAAAACACAGAGTCCCAGCGGACAAAGGCGTACGGTTTACGACCGCACTCGACACCGACGAAAAGACAGCCACGGAAATTATACGATCGAGATAGCGTGAAAGATTTTCAAAGAGCAATGCAATGTATTTCGAATATTCCGTTAATTCGCCATTTTGTCGTAATTGCTTGATTTAATTCATTATCGCGAGAGATTTGCTCGATATTAGTAATACAGCCAGACAGCATTTCGCGGATTAGGTAAGACAGCTAGACAGCATGGCATGGATTCGATAAGATAGCGAGACAGCATTGTGAACCATTCAGCGGCCATTTTTAATAATCGAGACAGCACGCGTTAGGCAGCAAAACGATGAAGATTCGCGATAGACAGCGTAGGCGGTAATTAATTTCTCAAGGACGGGAAACAGCATTTATTTCCAGAAAATTAGACAGCAACGATACTTGTTCGCGACAGCCAGCATACGTAATTCATAAATCGTCGATAAAGAAAGACAGCGATCGTTCCGAACGATAAGATAGCATCCGAAAATTTATGCGATTTACGTGAAGTTCTCTCTCTCTCTATTCCTACAGCAAAGATCACAAAAGATAGCATAAAATACAATACGATACGCAAAATAAACGGGTTCCTTGGCCAATATTCCGCAAAACTAAAATACGATAATTTACTGCAAAATCGATATAAAAATCTAAACATTAACTTAAGAGACTCGATAACGATAAACTGGGCTCGACGATACGTACGGCTGAAACTTAGGCGTATTTAATTCCACAAACGAAAACGGCACCACGGCCAAAATTAATACAGAAACGGCACCACGGCCAAGGTTAGCTATAATACGGCACCACGGCCAAAACTCAATAAAAATTAGAAACGCCCAAGACAGCAGATAATGCGGGAACAATATAAAAGGACTACATTACCAAAATATTTGCACTAGGCCACCTCTCGCCAATTAATTTATGCAAAAATTGAGACAGCAAGTAGTTGAGGTTGAGTCGACCAAGATGGTCGGGGGTCTGCTCGTCGCAGGCACTTCCTCGCTCTCCACACGGTACACTGCTACTGCTACGACTCCTCTCCTTCCAAGACTGACCTTTTCACGTGGGCTCATCATGCTTGTTCGCCGCTCGCGCGCTCTTCCCACTCCTGCGCAGGTGGTAACTCTTCCGGGGTCTCTCGCGCTTGTCGTTCGTGCTGCCGGCGTCACGAAATTGTAGAGCCGCTCTACCTTCGTTGGCGGGAACTTTGATCTGCGTTCCACAGGGCCGCCGTCGACATCCTATCTCCCGGAGGCGATTGTCGAGAGGAACCGGGGGCTCAGGGGCAGCCCAAGGGGGGTGATGGCCATCACCAAGCCCTTGCGCCCCATAGAGCCGTCGACGCCATGGTCAGCTCTACAGTCCCTCGTCGACAACCCTCCTCCTTAACGGGAGTGCCGGAAGTATTCCGGACCTCGGACATCGACAGACAGACTTCCTGGGTTCTGTGGCCGAGCTGTCGGAGAGAGGGTAACCCTTTCGTGGTTATTTCTCCCAACTCCCCTTGACTTGGCCTCCAGGTGTCCCGAGTACTGATGATCGTACCCGGGCGCATTTGTTGATCAAAGCCCCGCCTGAAAAATAATCTAAAAATTTCCTCACACTTCGCGGTTGATCAGACCGCGAAGAGGTCCCTATAACGAAGGCAAAAGACAGCTGATCGAAAGTTACGCGGTATCCCAAACTCGAAGAAAAGACAGCAAACATTCATTCAGACAGCCCATAGCCCCACGAAATACATGGGTCGTCCCATCTCCAATCAGACGTTCTTTAAATTCTAAATTAAGGGCGCAAAAGGCAGCCGATGAAATTAAACCCAAAACGATAATTAATTATTAAACAAAATGTATTAATTTGAATACTCTCGAGCATCTCCCATAAGGGGTCAGATCTCGAGTTAAATATTCTTTCGATGAAATTGACCAAAGAGACAGCAACAAAAAATAGACAGCCCCATATATAATAGACAGCGTTAACATACAAGACAGCGGGAAACATAAAAGATAGCGTAGACAGTAAAACTAAGGCCTGAAAGCCCCATATACTCGATAAGACAGCAAAACCGGAGCCTGAGAGCCCCATATAACATAAAAGACAGCGATACAGTAACCTGCAAGACAGCGACAGAGTACCCACAATAAACGAACCAGACAGCGGTCCTGTCGTGGTGCAGTGATCGCTTACCCGCGGCACAGTGGATGCTCGCAAATGTGACGGGGCACAAAATGTCACGTCACAATATATATATATATATTGTGACGAATATATAAAACAAACGCACAAAAGATCTCTCTATCCTCGTTACCGGTTTTAGTTTTTTTTTAAACTGGGCGCCAGTCACACGAGGTGACCAGATAACAAAGATAAGGATCAAACTTTTTGCCGACTAGACTCAGCGTTGGAGGTGGGGAACGAAGAAAAGATGCGAAAGATGTTAATGAATTAATTAATTGCAGTTCGTTCTTTATTTCAAATAATAGTCCCGTTTAGGAAATTTATGGAGAACCGCACGCAAAATTATAAAATAACTATCGAAAAATATATTAAACCCGTGATTTTAATATGACCTCGGGAAGAAAAATCGCGGAACCACTCACACGCACACTCACCCGGTCGAACCCTACACACACGATATAATATAGGACGAGCTCGTTCACGAAATTCCCGCAGAACCACTCGCGACGAATTTAAATTAAATAAACAACAAAATTAGCAAATAAAATTTACAACAAATTACCGAGCCCCCGATATTCGGTTACTCGGCCGAGCTTTAAGACACGCGGAAAACTAGAACGTTCGATCCACGCACACGAACACGATACGCAAAATCCACGCACACAATTTCCACGATCTTTGCTTCCCGGGACGCGAAAAATTACCGGTTTGAGATCTCGATCTCACGCCAAAAATACGCCAAATCACACGAAAATACCACGCAAACAATTTGAGAATATTCGCCCTCGGCCACGACACTAGATTTATCAAAATCCACACTGGCGACTCAACACGTGGTCAAGCCGCTGCCACCCCGAATTTCCCGATTTTTAATGGCAACAACGCCCCAAAAATTAATTAAACAATCAAGGAATAAAATTATCCCCGGACACTCTATATGGCGCGACAACGAGAAGAAAATTTACACGGAATTAACTCTCGCTGACCGAAACGTACAAAAATGAGGTGGAAAGAGCACTTACAATGTCACGGGAGTCACGGGACGTCCGTCGCTCTCGGTACTTGACGAATATCTCTCCAAGACAATCGGTTTCTCGCCGCCTCGCGCGCTCTCCCCTTACGCCCCTCAAAATTTCCCACTTATCATCGACAGGTCCGTCGCGCTAGGCAATACGAGCGTGACACAGGGCCCCGAGTAAATTTGAATTATCGAGAGAAAATAAATTACATTAATCCTCTCGATATGACCCCTAGCTCGATAGCATCCTCGCAACAACATAACTCCCTGTCGATTCGCCAACGATATAAGATAGCGATACTTTGATCAAACGCAGTTTGATTAATAAATTAAGGGAAATAATTATCAAACACTCATCGCGCGCAAATCAGATGGGGAGAACGGGACTCGCAAAAATACATGTTCGATACGATCCTGAACGATGGAAAACGTTTACGATGACGAAAACCAATCCCATGTCATCGAACTTTCTGGAATCTCTCGAATCCTCCAATGACGACGATAACCGATGTCTTCACGATAAACGAGAGCTCCTCTTGTCCCCTTGATCTCCTCGACATCCCGTGCCTCATTCAAACGTGTCAGAAAATTCCATCCTCAAATTGTCGCTCGCGAAAACAAAAAAGAATGTGCCGGGAAAGCGCTAAATAACATGTTTTATAATAAAGAAAATTGTCCTGGGCCAACCTCGCAAAGTCGGATCGTGGCCGAGATACCGAGAGAGACGGATGATCTTTAAAGAATTCTGTGTACGGAAAAATACACCGTCACAACATATAAGAATATATAGTCATCAAAGTAACCTAGTTATGATGTGGATAAGATCAATGTACAGTGTTCACGAGATAAGGTCATTTCGCTAACTATATATAGTTTGTATAATGTCACGAAAATGACAACATTTTAATAAAATTAATGTATATAAAACATGGTTCATTTAGTGTCTTAAAAATGCATAATCTGGTCAATTTGATAACATCGTACACATCTATATACAGTGATCAAAATAGCCAGAATATAGTAATTAATTACTATGTGATAGTGTAATTACTACTATATGATATTGTTAAAATACAAAATGAATTAAATTAAATAATAGAAGGTCATCTGAAATTACAGAAATTATTACTAATTGAAGTATATGTTTATGGTAAAAAAAAACAAAATTTGGACATCACACTATATATGTATCATGACTATCTCTAAAACCTCGCAAAGAACCGGGGTTCGTGATGGTTAATCATGTATTGCATGTAAGTTACCGAAGTGACCACTTGGTACCGATTCCATATTTGATATTTTATGGTCCCTTTGATGACAGGAGTTACCGCAATAACCATTATATATGATATGTCAGCTTTTAATAAACATACTTTTAAAATATGGAACGGGCAATGTTGTCCAAATATATACGATCAACTACAATTATATTCGTGACGCAAAATTTGTTTAATCCCAATTAACATTAATTTATATACTGCAGTCGCAGCTAGATTAACGCCATGAAAAAAATAGTAGGTTCAATCGTAAGTTTCGAAATCAATTGTATATGTGTGAAATTTACTGTCTCGATTCATATCTTAATTGCATGTTTGCGAGAATGCCAAAATTTCATATCCGATGCTTATTTCGGTGACTTCTGTCATCCAACTGACCATGTAATATCAAATATGGAATTGGTGCCTAGTGATCATTTCGGTTACTTATTGCGCAATATGTATTTGACCTTGGACGCTAGTGTTCATTGTTGCTTGTTCAAGATACCTATGATAATTTTTTTTGAATTAAGCGTTTAGATTTTTTTTGGCAGCATGTAGGATAATATTCAATTAAATAGATTCGAAAAATAATATAATATCTTCTAACGCGATCATATGTTCGTGAAACTATTATTATTCATGATAAAGCCATTATAACAGTGTCTGATATTAAAGCAAACGCACAAATCTTACTGCAAATAAACATTCATGAATGTGATAAAAAAAAGCCAATAACCAGCGTTCATGGTTAATCATATATTGCGTATGAGTTATCAAAGTGATCACCTGATACTGATTTTATATTGTATATTTTATGATCACTTTGATGACAGCTGTAACCGCATTGACCATTTAATAGGGAATCTTAGATATTTTTTCAAACACGCGTTAAACAAAGAATACGTGACGTTATAGTCCATTTACATACGATAGAATACAACCGGACATATGGCAGAATTTTTTTTTCCAATAAATATTTCTTGAAATCTTGAAACAACAGCAAGTTGTATACATTGTTAAAAAAAATGTATTTTTTATCATAATATCATAATCAATAATATATGTTTGGATTTTTTTCTCTGGATTCATACGTCAATTGCGTGTTTGCGAGAATGCAAAAAATTTCATATCCGATGCTTATTTCGGTGACTTCTGTCATCCAAGTGACCATGTAATATCAAATATGGAATTGATACTAAGTGGCCTCTTTGATTACTTCTATACTATACATATTTTATCTTGATCGCTAGTTTTTTTCTGATTTCTTCGAGATAATTATGATATTTTCTTAAAATAAAAATTCAAATAATTATCGCCGTACGTAGGATCATATTGATATAAGTATAACAACTTAGAAATTCAGAAATTTGCGAAAATACTTAGAATGTACAAAGGATAGGTAAGTATGGTATAAACATTCAGGTTTTTTTATTACAAGTTTAATTTTAAGTAAGAGATTTAAATAAGGTAAGTGTATATATAACATAAGTATAGGTAGAACGTAAGTATAAGCACAAAGTAAGTATGCATAAGCTACATTTTCATTTCAACCATTTTTTTTATCTATTTAAATATATTTCCATTTTACATTTTTTTTCGGAATAAAGTATCGTGTTGTTTCACTATGTGCCGAGAGACCGATGGAGAGACTTGTCATGGACCATCAATTGGGCTACATCGTCCAATTCATTTTCATTAATTTTTTTTATCGCATAGGTAGCCAAATAGGTTCTTAGGTACATCCTGCCCAACTTTTTGGGATTTCGGGGACTCGAGAAAAAATATCACAAAATCAGAAAAAATATCATAAAAATTGTAATTTCGGAATAATAAAACAGTAAAAAAAAATTCAGTACGCATGCGGTTTACCGTAGGGGTAAATGTCTAGAAGACGGGCTCCACCTATTTTAGGGTTATTTTCATTATTATTTTTAAAAATGAAATAAATTTTATAAACTGCAATCAATTATGGTTTTTTTTTCAAATTTTATAAAATGATTTTTTATGCGTATGCAATAAAATCAATCCGATTTATTCATTTTCTGTGTTTTTTTCTAAATTTTTTTACTTCTATTGTAAAAACACGGAAAATAGTTACAATTTTAGAAAATCAATAACTTTTAAATATGCGGTTGATTAAATTAAAATTTGCAGAAAAAAATTTAAAAACATGTAGAGTTAAATATTAATTTCCTAACTAATTGGAACCCCTCCAACGATTTTTTAAACTTCTTGTACATTTTTTTTTAACGTATATTGACAAATTTTTAGCATAATTAACGCACAAAAGTAACACTAGAGAGCAGGGTTATCGGCAAAAGTGCTGCCCCCTATGTTTCATGCACGGTTACCAATAGGTTATTCAGTTGAAAATTTACCAACGCCATCTGTCAACCAGCTATAAAATATTTCGAGTCTACCATCGCATAATTCTAGTAGTGTCAGTGCGAAACAAAGTAAACGATTTCTTCAGTGGGTCACGCGAACGAGAGCAGCTATGTTTTCGCTTGTACGGACTGAAAAAAACGAATACTTCGTAAAAAAAACGACGCAAATACCCAAAACGGGAAAAAAAAGAAAAAAATAATATATAGAGGCTACGTGTACAGTAGGTGGATTGTGGATAGTAGCAGTAAGTACGAATAAAATTTCTAATTATTGATGTAAAAAAAAATATATATATGTAACAGAAAATAGCCACATTGGTAATGAACAGTAAAACGACGTAGGCTATCTGTTATCTGGATTCCTTGATGTCATTTGCATACGTCATGGAGGGTTGAAATAAAGAAAATTATATTATTTATTCATTTATTTTATAGACGACAAAAAAAAACTGGATGATCGAGCTGCAAAGCAAAAACGAGAGAAGCGACGACGAGAGGAACAAAGGAATCAAAAAATGGACATGAAAGCTGACTCTCCTATAACAAGTGTTTGGTGTAAGCATCATATTATTATTATTTGTTGCATACACGATTTCCCGTCAAATCGCGCCATTGTGAATAACGCGATACAATATGAAAAACGTGCAGTACGCTGCCGAGCTCGTGCACGAACGCCAAGCTTCGTGCCGACGCGGTCAGCGTGCGCGCGCATACACACATGAAAATAAAAGTCAGTCGCCTCCGAGGCGTGCGACGAGACACGCGTTCACTCGCGTCAGGAACACCTTCCAACATACGGTCATTTTTTTACATACCTCCAACCCAACAGGGTTGACGATAACGGGACCGAGCTCCCAAATAAAACCTAACACACATACACACACATATAGTCATAATGGCGCGATCGGGCGGAAATTACTTATAACTCATGAGATTACATAATCTTAATAAATCTTGTGAAAATTGTGCAAACACAATTCAAGTAAGCGAACGTTCTTAAATAACAAAAATAATATTGTTGGTATTAAGATATCGAGTATCAAGTATATACAACAAAATTTCTTTCGATTTATCGTTTAGAATCGAACACAAATTGCCAATTAAGGAACCAGATGATTGCCCAGATGAAAATGACAACAACATAAGAGGTAGTAATTCTTCGATGACGAGGAAACGAAAAAAGAAGAACCGGCGTAATTTTAAATTAAAAACGGTAAAATATAAATTAAAAAAAATATATCAAAAATATCACGAAAATTAAAATATATAAATTTAACGAAACTAAATGTACTTTCTACAATGAATAACGAAAACAATTGGACTATATTTATTTGTAACCAGCAATGATAAGATTCCTTGTTTTCAGGATCAAGAGTACGTCGGCAAGAAAAAATCCGATCACACTCTAATGGAGGAAAATTATGACGCGTGCAATGAAGATTGCAATCTTGAAAAAGTAGTGCTCGCGAGAGTGAAAATCCTTCGACTGATGACAACGCATTTGATAAGAATTTCCTAAACTTAACATTTCTTATCAATAACAACATCCTACCAGAAGATATATCATTATCTTTTATTGCTCAAGATCTACCAACAATTGACACTTCTCTCAGTGTAGCTGTTACTCCAACTCTGCTTACTAAAAAAATATCAAATGAAATTGATAATCTATCAAGCAGCAATAAGGGAACTCTCATCCAAGAAATCATCGCGTTGGAAACAAATTCTATATTATCCATCGGTTCTTCGCGGCCACCTTTTTCATTTTTCAACGACGTGACTTTGACGAAATTGGATACAATCTCATTTGATGAGAATATTCCGATCGAATTTTCTTATGCAGCAATCAATGCTGATTTAAACGTTACCGATCTGATGATAATACAAAACTCTGCCCAAGTATATCCGCTGATAACAAACGCTAATAATTACGACGCGCATAGATCACGCGAATTCAAGTGATGATTCAGAATATGTTCTGGCGGAATCCGATATTTCTTTAAGTACACAATCGTTGGGAAATGAAACTGATAGCATTGGTGAAAGTAAGTCTGATTATAATCGTAGTGTTTAAAGAACACGTGAGAACTCGCTAAAGGAATGCGACACTTTAAACAAGTTTGTGCGGGATGACACAAGCATGTTTGTGGACACCTCGGACATTTTACAAGTATTGCAAAAAGTTTCAGAGTAAACTCGTTCGACATCTGGAAAAAATTCATAAAAATCTCGAAGAAGTTAAAGCTTTCTCCATTTTACCCAAAAAAAAGTCACGAATGATTAGCTATAATTGATAGAATAAGAAAAAACTTTCAATTCTACTTTTACACATGAAATGAAGTAAACGACGGAGAACTAATTGTTTGCAGACGACCGAGTGCTCATTTGCATAAAACCGCCTCTGATTTCAAAGTATGTCCGAACTGTAAAGGTAATTTTAGCCAGAATAATTTGAGACATCATGCATGGAAATATTTTGGATACTCCCGAAGAAAAAATCGAACCCTCATGGTTATGGCACGAAAAATTGTCGGTCGCATTCATCCAGATGCATCAAATACGCTGAGGAAAGTCGTTTTCCCAGTTCTACGCGAAAACGATATCGTCAGGCTGATTAGATATGATCGACTTATCATACTGTATGGAAACAAGATGTGCTACAAGTATCGACTTCAACATCAACATGAGATGATTAGAGCTCATCTACGAGTGCCCGGACGATTTCTCACGACTTTAAAAGAGATCAACGATGAGATTTCAAAATTCGCGACCTCATATGACCCAAACATTATGACGATGTAATTACGGCAATTAACAACGTGACGAGTTTCAACGAGCTCACAAACGTTAATAAAGCCCTTTCGACAACTTACAATCTTGGATCTCTGATAATAAAAATTGGAAACTTTTTAATCACAGATTGTATTAAACGTCACGAGTCTGTCCAAAAAACGAACACGGAAGATTTTCTAAAATTGTTCGTTGAAGATATATGTGTAACGGTGAATAAAACTGTCATGAAATCCTAAACCCAGCAAAAAAGACGCAAGAAGGTCGAATTACCGTCAACAGAAGACATTCAAAAGTTACACACATTCCTAAAAGATAAAAGAGAGGGCGCGCTGCAAAGCTTGAAATGTAAAGTGACTTATAAGGCGTGGTTATTGTTGGCTCAAACGACTCTTATATCTCTGCAGTCATTAACTGACGTTGAGCTGGAGAAATTGAGCGAGTGCTTATTGAAGCTGCTTATTGGAATGCTCATTTTGAAAATTACGAAAGTATTGATCAAAATCTTTAAAAACCTTTACCAAAAGAAATGCAGGCTCTTACAAAAAAATACGTACGCTTTGTTATTCGCGGAAAACTGAACTGTACCGTTCCAGTTTTACTATCACAAGACCTCCTGACTTGCATTAAAACCATTCTGAAACATCGATCAGAATTCGGGGTACGATCGGAAAATAATTACGTATCCGGAATTCCCGGCTTCGAAAAATCACGGCACAAATATCTTCGAGCATGTCCTTTACTACGAAAATTTGCAAAGGAATCTGGTTCAGATTTTCCTGCATGATAAGCTCACCGGAACAAAATTTCGAAAGCATATAGCAACAAACTGCATAAACCTCAATCTATCTGAACATAAAATAACCGATGTAGCTCATTTCATGGGACATGCGGAAAAGATCCATAAAGAAATTTACAGGCAGCCCATCGTAAACCGAGAAATATTACGCATGCCGAAAGTTTTGGAGTTAGCACAAAGAGATGGCCAAAATCAAGATGAAACAGATGTTTTTGACATTTATGAGCAGGATAACATAATTAACAGAGATAGGGTTGAGGGCGAGCAAAATAGTTTGAGAAACAATACACTCCGAAAAGGATCATAAAAACAAAAAACCGTCTTGGTAATTCATGTATTCATGATATGAGAAAATGATTTTTATTTATTGTTTCGTTATTTTTTTAAAGATTTTATTACTTCGTGTATGCATTTTATAGTGAAAATGATAGTTCAGACAAAAGTGAAGATTCTAAAAATAATAACGGTATATTGCTGGATACATATGCCACTCCTGAGCACAATACCCCAAACAATAAACGAAAGGCAATAAATATATAAACGTCGATAGCTAATGAAAAAATAAAGCGATCGAATAAGTTTTATAAGTCTGATACGTTACAAGAATATTATTTATAAAATTAACTATATAATCATTACAGTGCTATAATAAATTTTTTAACTACACTTGTTTCAGCAACGCCTTACGGTAAAGTCAAAGCGAGAAAAAAACGGACGGAAGCAGAGAAAAACGTCGCAATAGAGTTGTCTCAGGACAATATAAAAACCGGCACGTTCCCATCGTTGAAAGTTATTCAGCAGTTGTGTAAAGAGTATCCCTGTTATTAAAATATGGATATCAAATCATATTTAAAAATGGGTGGACGAGCTCTATTTTGAAAAATACACTCTGTTATTACAAATTTTCTCATGTACACAAAGTGTGATATTTTGTCAATAAGATGAGGTTTATTTTGTTTTTTATGAAAATTTTCCACTTATTATTGCATGAAATAATAATTATTATTTCATTCTGATTAGTTACCGAAAAGCGAAGCTTATTTTATTTTTAATCATTTGAAAATCAGATCAAAAGACACGGCAGTGTCTTGACGCCAAGTAATGAAAGAAAGCGAATGCGTCGTCTGCTAGTCAAGACACGGCCGAGGATAATATTCTGTAAAA
>JABMBV010048842.1:0-23578 GCA_018906735.1 Mesochorus sp. PSUC_FEM 10030011
ATATATATTTTTATGCCCCGCTCCTGATTTTCTCTCGTTATTTATTAGTTTCTATAATGCATACATTTTTTATCAGATAAATACATATACAATGCATCTATATAGATAAAAATTAAATGGACCATATTTGTGAGCACATCGCTTGAGAACGGCTTGAACGATATACTATATACTGTATGAGTCAGTGATTTATAAACCCCGAGCAAAAACTTTCGTTTGAGCGGATCGTGTGTATTGAAGGGCCAAAATCGTTAATATCGTCGATCGTATATGAGCGAAAGGGCTATTTAATTTGCACCGGAATTCCGAGTTTCTCCATAGCTGCAGTATCGTTCCATCGCATTTTATTGCACCCAATAAAACCTTTCATAATTCTACTGGTTTCTTATAATCGTTTTACCACCTTATGAGGGAGCGCAAGACCTTCGTCGGAGGGACCAAGGCCCAATTTTTTTTGCTCGGTTTATAAACGAATGAAAAAAAAAAGAAAAAAAAAACGAAATATAGAGCGGAATGCGTGAGGTTTGGTGAAATCCGGAAAGCGGGTGGCCTTCTAAACCTTTTCTTTTTTGTTTTCTAAAATTTTCGAAACGTTGGGAGAGCAAGGTCACGAAAATGTGCTCGGCTCATCATACGAAAATTCGTCTCGAAAATAGAAGCATAACTATACTCGATCGTATATACTATATAGACAATGTACCGCCATAATGGCTAAACGAGGGAGCAACTGCCTCGAATATTATACCCCGGAAGGAACGGCATACTTTCTTCTTTCTCTCTCTTTCAACCTATTTTCTCGGTCCAAGCCGGACCCTCGCAACAATGGCGGCAGATTATGAGTTTTTACGCTCAATCCTTTCTTCCCCGCCATTCTATTCTTTTTTTTCATATCTCGTCTTCCTTCAACGTTTTTCTTTTCACTCGGCGATGGAATTGCGTCTTTGCCGTTGACGACCTCGAAAGACGCAAAGAGAGAGCGCGGGTCAGACGATAGGGAGTCAGCCATCTTTTTTTTGCTCTTCCTAGCCCCCGGTTTCCTCGGGGTCCTCTCTCCCTGTGTATTAAGCTCAAAAACGGTCTCCGCAAAGGGCTGGCTCGCGCGCCGCGATGAAGGGCGGAAAAGGAAATGGCGCGCGGGCTAGCTTTTTTTGCCACGTCTCTCGCGCTGCTCTCGCATTTACTGCTCTTTTCTCATTGCCAAGAGTGTGTCGGCGAAGCATTCAGCAGCAGCTCGGCAAAAGCAGCGCAGCCTCAACGAGACTCTCCCTCTCTCTCTCGCTTACTCTTTGGAATATACACAACACGACTATGGTACTTCATCTTTTTTTTCTAGCAATTTTTTGTCGTCGTTCTCTATAGCTACATAGCCTGACACGAACCGCGCCCGTTTCTCTTATCCTTGAGCTCCGAGCGCGCGAGCAGCCCGAGAGGGGATTAGAAATTGGCCTTCGAACGCGCGCTTTTATAACTCTCATGGCTCTCTAGCTCTCTCTCTCTCTCTCTCTTTCTCCTTTATTCATTTTGGCTGTCTCTCACGTTGCCCAACGTAAATGCGAGGGAATAAATAGATATTATAAAATGTATATATACTATTTGTATACGGAAAAATATTCAGCGAGATGAGAGCGCACGAACAACATGGAAGGCTCATCGCGGACATGACGGTCCTTGAGAAACATCTAATTTATCATCCACTGCCAAACGGTTCGTCAGCTGCGTTTTCTCTCTCGAATTTATGCATTGCACACAGATCGGCGCTATAGATACGTGGCAGATAGAAATTCAGAAATGGCAATTTTATCGGCTTTTTCTTTTCTGTCATGTACGCGACAATAAAATTCGTATTGAAAAAAAAATAAATAAAAAGATTGAAAAAAAAAAAGATTAATTTGAGCACGAGAAGGTTACGTGATCACCGAGGCGAAAGAGCGCGCGTGTATACCCTTGACAGTGGTGCA
The DNA here is from genome assembly GCA_018906735.1 of Mesochorus sp. PSUC_FEM 10030011. Taxonomy (NCBI): domain Eukaryota; kingdom Metazoa; phylum Arthropoda; class Insecta; order Hymenoptera; family Ichneumonidae; genus Mesochorus; species Mesochorus sp. PSUC_FEM 10030011. The sequence continues at coordinate 1,959 of JABMBV010048842.1, forward strand.
ATGGAATTTGAAGGAAAATCAAGGAATTCGAACGAATTTTCATCGGGTCCACAAGTTATGATTCTCTTTTTCTCTTCGGTTGCGCCGAAAGAAACGAGTTCTCTAAATGCCACGTTCAACACCCCGGAAACATTCGTAGAAAAAAAAATATAGAAATTGGGTCGTGCCCGAGGAAAAGCGCTCCTGTTTTTTTTCCTTCTTTTCTTTCCTCCTCCTCCTCGAGACAAAACTTTACGGCGCAACATTTTAGGGTCCAACTCGCGTTGTTCCTATTCTTTTCCCTTCTGGTATCTCGGTCTTTCCGCAAGATCGTATATATAACATGACATCATGGGCGTCCGCCCGGTTGAACGAAACGATAAAGTCCGTATATACTGTAAAAGTCTTATATTTCGAGGACGCGGCGGAACGTAACAAGAGTTGGAGCAGCTTTTCTCTTTCACAAAACGGTTTTCAGGCGCTATTGGCCAAGGAAAACTCAAACGAACACGACATCCCGCGCGCGCGCGCGCGCGTGTGTGTATATACGTGTAGTCTTTTCTCGGTAAAAGATACTCAAAAATTTTCCAAGATTTTTTCTTCGAAAGCGACCGCGAGTCGAGCATGTGCAACTGTTTTATGTACATGTGCGCCTGATTTTTACGAGCCATCTACGGAAAAATATATCACCGTAATGTAAAAAACAATGATAATAGCGGTATACAGTACCTCCTCGATATAAGAAGCCGTTAGGATAGTTAGGGAGAGCTCGAGATTCGTACGCGTGCGAGTGTCTCCGTGTTTGTCTCAAATCGTCTATGTAAGCAATCCCGCATAGACCGAACGAAAAAGAATTTAAAAAAAGTTTCTCTCTTTTTCTTTGTTTCATTTTTGCGTTGAAAATAACGGTTCTTTGACACATGTTAGAATATAAAGGAAGAAAAAAATTGCTTTTTAAAATTTAATAATATGTAGAATACGATATAAATTTTTTTTCTCTAAGCATAGGTTAAGTCATCAAATATAATTTGTTCAAGATAATTTCGAAAAAATCTGCGTGAATTTTCTCGAATATTACCCAAATAGAATAAAACATCTAATGGACGTATTTTAGTTCACGAATTGAGTGTCTAAACGCGTGTGATTTGAGAAAATTACTCGATTTCTAATGTGGGGGATTCGGGACCAGATTCGAGACACCCTCGCGCACACGAGTAGAGTGGGGAAAACCATAAAACTCGCTCGACTGGAAACGAGGGGAAGATTTCTTATATAGGGGGGGATTATATGAAGGAGGTATTGTAATTAGAGATGAAAAACAAGCGCTCGAGCTGCGATGAATCAATTTTTAACTTTTTTTTTTTTTTTGCAAGAGCTTAGAAATTGTGAGTGATCTATATGCGCGCATTATAAAATCGAACCGCGGAAACTGACCTCGTAAACCTTGGACGCGACCGGAATATTACGAGTGAATATTAATACATCCGAAGGAATAATATTACGAGGATTTCCGGTGTGTGTCTCGTAAAACTTTCTACTCGGATCGTCTGTGTATATAAACGCATCTATATATAATATGCTGCTCGAAATTTCTTCTACTTTTGAGAATATCATTTCTGTCCGTTTTATTTCACGAGATCGTGCGAGACGATCGGTGCCGATTCGACGCATTGAATATTCATGATTGATACGTTTGCGTGTCTCTCTCTCTCTCTCTCTTTCTTCTTCGTTTTCATCTTCGATGAGGAGCGAAAATATTCTCAGTCTCAAGATACTCGAGGATCTTTGCCAGAGTGGATCGAGAGTGGCCGCGAGATCGGGACGAGCAAGGGCCTTTCACACTGGGAGAGAACTCGGCCGACGCGATTGATGCGTATAGCACGTTCTATTTGTAAAATCGTTTTTTCTCTTTCTCTCACTCTGTTGCCGCCCTCGGGTAGAGAGGGGGTGGAAGAGAAATGGGAGCAAGGTCCGGAGAGTTAGGAAGAGGCTGCTAAGGTGCAATAGATTGTGGCTCTTGGCCAACCGCGTGTGAATGCGTCGGCCAAGTTACTGACTCAAGTGGGAAAATAGAACGCCCGAGTTTATCCCTCAGTTGAGGTTCGAGGAACGTCTCGAATGCCATCGAGACCTTTGTATCTGATGAGCGCGCGAAAGCTAATGTATTTAAAAAAAAAGCAGCCAATCAATTGAACCGTAAATTTTGCCATTGATTTTGGCTGTGGTGGAGATTGAGGATATCACCATTTATTCGTAAATCAAAAAGTATCGAATGATTCCTAATAATTGTAATAGCGGTATAGTGAAAATTATAAAATTTAAATTTTAGTCTACTTTATTGTAATTTCTTTTAGTATGAAAAAAATATACAATTTGAGAATCAGATATCATTTATAATTTTATAATAGCAATATGTTAATAGCAACCCGCTTTAAAAAATTGAATTAGAATTCTGGCAACTATAGTGCTAAAATTTGAAACCCTCGTTTTCTCCGTAACAAAAAAAAAATTATTTTGGTGACAATTAAGATATATAGAAAACTGGCTTCAGACTTTCTCTCTTTTTAAACAGGACAAACGTCTGACAGATCAGTTATTAAATAATAAATAAAAGGGTGATACAAAAAAAATTGGTCGATATGCGGTAATATGTAATTGAAGAAATTAGTTTTATATTGATTCAGGAAACGGATGATGCGCAATTTTCTTTCCGATCTCATCTCTCGCACTCTCCAGACCAGTTCGACTCGAAAACGTGAGTGTGTGTGTGTGTGTGTGTGTGTGGATCGATTGACGTCGATGCTCGCCAGACCTATTCTCTCGATCTATCTATATCCTCTATCCTACTTGCACCTCGAAAGTCGATGATTTGTTCATTCGCTCGTTCGCTCGTTCGTTCATTCGTTCGTTCGTTCGTTCGTTCTTTCGCTCGCTCGGTTGGCTAAGAACGTTTGGTTACTTTATACATACTTTCAATTTCATTTCGTCGGGTCTCTCGCTCGCGCGCGCTGAGTAGCTCGCGAGAGAGCCGCCGCGTTGCATTACGTAAGAGAGCTCCGTGCCGACCCGACCGAGAGAGTCGTGTCGAAATAATGGTGGCCACTCTTATTATGTACCTTGCAGGCACCGCCTGTGTATATATACACGTTGGCTTTTCCTCGGTTTTACTCTCGCTGTATATCGCTCATGCTCCGTTGGTGTTGCCTCTTTTAGTATTCCAATGGGATATAACATGAGCTTGCCAACCGAACGAAAATAATAAAAAGAAAAGAAAAAAAAAACATCCAAGAAAAGAAAGAAAATAGCAGAAACAGTGTCGAGGGATAATCGTAGCCTAAAATCGTTTATCTCCGTATCCAAGATTGAACGTTAGAATCTAATTGCGCGTCCAGGACCAAACGATCCTCCGCGATTTCTATGGGCTCTATGGAATAAGCATTTTTTTCTCATTGATATGGAAGCGAATGATTTCACGAGCGATACTCGTATACACGAGAGGAAAAGAGAAAGAGAGAGATCTTTATATTGAAGTTTCGAGAAATCGGCTTTTATTCTCTCCGCGCTGTTCCCTAAAGTACATATCTCATTTTCAAACAAGTATTTTTCTCTCTCATTCTCGACTATCGCGCGCGTATACTCGAGTCACGAAAAAAACACGTGAGATTGCGCAATCCGACGATATCGCGGTGGGAAGAAGAGAGCAAAATGAATTTTCACGTGGTGAAGAATAAAAAAAAAAGGAGAAGAAAAAAACGTATTCGAGTGGCATCTTGCCAATAGAGGAGATAACCGTTGCTTCCGGTTTGATATTCATTGAACGCCATTTATTCTTCATTGGCCATTGAAACGATTTTTTTTGTCTCTATCTTTTTATGGAAAGATAATCGACCAAAGACTCGGACACTCGCTCGACCCTGATCGTTTCACGCGTGTGTGTCTCCCTATTTCTCTATAACCTATATAGAGGAGATTCTATTTCTTATTATGGCTCTAATCACATATTGACCCGCGAGCAGTCCAAACATTTTTGTTTTAGGATAAGATTAACGAAATTCCAATCGAGACTATCGCGATCCGCGCATCGAACGGAAATGAGAATTTAGTATGTAAACAATTATCAACTCAGTGAGATTATTCTATCGAATAAATCATAACAGCATGTATCAAAATATAATGTTTCAAGATAATTTCTGAAGAATTTCTTTCATTATTATATTGTAATGTGCAAAAAAATGTGAAAAGGTTTTTTCATTGTACTCATTGTTTGAAATTACACATTTTTAAACGTGGGCTCTTGTCGAAAGCTTTCGAAAAATAGCAAAATTCAACAATAAATATCTCTATTCTGACAGTAAATAATTGGGAACTTTCGGCTAGAAATCCAATCCATATATACAAAAATGAAATTATAAAATTATTAGCGCTGTATAAAACTTTCTATTTACAAAATTTCGTCAAGCAAAGTTGGAGAATAATTTTAAAAACAATAGATCCTCCTTATAATTTTTTATATATCGCAATAATTGCTCTAGGAGGTATTTCGGCGCTGAAATTCGTCTATGTGCGCGGTCGGTAAAATATATAACCCGCGCATGTAATGTTGATACACACATGTGTATAGTGGGCATGATCTCCTTGTTGCGGTGTAAACATGCAAAACTAACACGGGCAAGAACCAAGATATTTCCTGTCGGGGGCGTGGGTGTGTCGATTGGTGTGTGTATGTGTGGGCTCGTGTACTTTCTACGCAATGCGCAGCGAGAGAGAAGAGAACAACTGCGGTTCTCGAGTTTTGTTAGGAGCCGCGGTGCTGCACATTGGCGAATATATGTATACAGCAACCGCCGAGGGGGTCCTTTGTACACGAAGAGACGCTCTCAACAATCCTTCTCTTTGTTAAACTCAACTTTCTCGTTGACGCGCGACTATCTCGATCTCAACGTTTCTGCGATTCACTCGCGCGGTTCTCCTCCGCAGACTATTTGTCAGTTGTGTATTCGTTTGTACTGTCCCAACTATATATATATATATATAAATGCGAAGGCTCGTGTGCGTGCACACCGCGCCGCGGACGAGTATCTCGGTTTATATTACATACACACAATCATTCACGAAGAACCGCGACGACCAGCAGCGCGAGTGGGAGGAGAAAGGCCCTTTCACTTTTTATTCGTAGAACTTGTGTGTGTGTAAAAGTATATATACAGTCACATTTCGGGGACCACGTAATCCCCACGATACCCATCTCCCGTAATCAACCTCAAGAATGAAATAAAACAAAATACAGATTTTGTTTTTTTTTCTTCTACCCACATCTATACCAAGATATCAGGATAAATCCACCCGGCATTCTCTTGTTCTTTTAGATTGTGAAACGTGCTAAATGAGTGGCCCAAATCGACAAAACTGGAGCAGTGACACATATACTCGAAATTTCGACACTCAACAGTTGCGTCGTAGTCGCACATTTTATCAGCGGTACCTAAGAAAATTTCTTATAAACAATTTCCGGGAGGTACACAGTTGTTTGTATCATTTCGGCAATTTTTTGTGTAGAGAAACGGGAAATTTTTTATGGAGAGTAACAGGAAAATAAATAAGTTTCCTCAATGTCGATTGGCGATTTATTGTTAATATGAGTTATAGATTGGTAATTTATTTCGATTAAATTCTTTTCTTTTTGGTTTTATAACCATTTTTTAAGTTACAAGTACATGATTTTCGAAGTGTGGCAAGTAAGGGGTTAACCGAAATTTTCGTCAATAAAAAAAGTCTCGATATATTTTATCCTATATACACATCAGCTGCATATGCACATTGAATTTATATGTTTTCCAAGCTTTAAGCCACTATATTGGACTTGAATGACTGCGTCGTTTGTCTCGGTAGTATATCATGTGTGTTATAAAATCGCAGCGATGAAGGTGCGGATAAGATCTGGGGAGTGGAGACGAGCAAAAAAAAGTTTCACGGCAATATAAGAAGCGGCTCTAACAATATGTAAACATTTAATATACATACATATAGTATATTTATAAATAATATACATGTTTAAACATATATGTGGTATATACGCTGCGTCTCATTCGGTTAATGTTGAGAGGACTTGTGCAGTCGCAGCGTTTGATGGCCTCTCCTCCCACATATCGCATGTGTGTGTGTGTGTGTGTGTGTGCGCAGAAAAGAAAAAAAAAGTGTACAAATATGTATGTGTATATACGTGTATATATAGATGCTATATACGTGCACAAAAACGTCTCTCCTTGTTGCAATGTCGCAACGAGAGAGCCCCGGCGTGCTCTCGGTGCGCTCGCTCTCTATTATGTCGCAATAACTTCTTCGGCTCTAAACAGCCAGCCCGCGCGCGCGCGCGCGCTCTCTGTCCAAGTAATTTCCTCCTACTCCGCGACATGCACGCTGCCAGAGAGCACGAGGTCTGTAGCGCAAACGTGCTTTCCCCCTCCTCCTCCCCCCCCCCCGATCGCGATATTATACTATATAGTGCGTGTGCGAATGCCGTACTGGTGCGTACACGTTTACGAAAGTCAGAGAGATGGAGAAGGAGAGATGGAGAGAGAGAGAGAGAGAGAGAGGAGGTGAGGGAGGGGGGAAGGAGATGATAAAACCACGCGTGTGTTAAAAATACACATCAACACGAGCAAGCGATATTATTTATAGAGACGTGTACGAGAAGGAAGAAGGCCAGAGCGTGAACGAAGAAAGTTCCCGTTCCCCCTTGAACCCGCGAAACTCGCGCATTTTCTTCGACGCGTTCATAAACTCCCGCGGAGGAGGCTCATCACCGACATTTGGGCGTAACTAGACGCGTCGAATCGCACGAGCTGGACTCATCTGTCGGTCGGATCTATCGATACAGCGATATTTATCTTCGTAACCCGGTCACATACGCGTCTCCCCTCCGCGCCTTTTCATCGTCCATATGTTCCGCGCTTACACACATCCGAATACTCGCGGGCTCACTATCTCATCCTCTCTCCCCTTATCGTAGATGTTGGAACACAACACCGTTATCTCCCCACGAGGACCTTGCGATCGATCATTTTCCGCTATACGATCATGGCTATATCAAGAAAACACTGCGGCATACCTGATTTTACGATAATTACTATCATATTCGATCGTATTATTAACATGATATAGTAGCGCGATTTATTTTAGAGATGCGGCAGTGTCATCATCATTGAAGATACAATTTACGTGAAATTTCCCCGCCTCGCACTCGATTATATATAACAACGTGACACGAAATCCAAAAATTTTAAACATCAATTCGTTTTTACGAGAAATCATGTTCCCGCGCCCCTTCTCTCTATCAAAAAATTAAAGCAATTCCGAATTTTTATTTACGATTATAAAGGTAAGTGTCCTAGTGTTTGACTCGTTCATATTTTCATTAAGCTTTTAATTGTTTTTGAAAATGAGTGTCACAGAAAAATTGCCATTACCATCATTATTGTATTATATCGATACTATCGTCTATTTCATTTTTTTAAATTATTTTTTAAATGTTTTATTTGTCTATTAATACTATTTTATATTGTCCTGTATATACTCTAATTGTATCATCCGTAAATAATTGGTTCGCAAACTATAAAATTTCTGTAAAAATTTCTATACAACTTATATACCGATACGATTACACCATACAGCCAAACTTTGTACAAATTTTACTCTCAATAGGTGGCCATGAAGATAGAGTAGGTAACAGAATAAAATTTAAAATGTTTTTCAGAGTTCTTGAACAGAAATGTATGCTCGTACAAAAAATAATTTGGGACTGGATCGATAGAAAATCAACGTTGTTGTGAATATATAGGGCGACTGACAGTTTTGTCGATGACCTATGACGCGGTGACGAGTCTGAACCATCACCGCTCTCATCATCATCGACAGTGCGTCATGAAAATATAACGAGAGCGCAAGTATATAGTGCGCAGCTATCGCTTTAAATAGTCGAATAAGAGGCAGAAGGTCGCGAAGAAAGTGCGTCGGGGAGTAATTCGCTCCCGATAAATATTCTCCGGCGGTTACTTCAATTTCTTTCGTCGAATACGTATATTAGTTTTCGCACAAAATCTTGATCGTGATCGACAGTCACTTGGATCGTGTGTGGATTTTCATCAAACTTATGACCTTCTCTCTCTCTTTTTTTTTTATTCCGTCTCAAAGTTTCACCACACCGCTTTGACAATATATCAAATCTATTGTATATATGTATACGTGCGAACGTGACAACAGAGTCGCACCGCAGACGGAAAAAACCGTGAAAGAGAGAATAATCGAACGAGCAAAAGCGATTACGTGCGTTCTCTGATAATACACGCGTTTCAGCCGGTCTTATTAAAACGCCAAGCTTATTCTAGACTTTGCTCGGCTAGACACTAGCGGCAAGACATAAAAATAAGATTTCTTTCGTCGTTTTTTTTTCCTATTTTTTTTTTCATTCGAAGGGCACGACTGTCTTTCCGGACGGATTAAAAAAAAAGTAACTGAGCAGATCCAACGACCCAATTTTCTAACGGACAAAGTTTCATGAGAAGAGAGTATAGAAGTCACGAGTTGAGAAGAGAGAACGAGAGAGAGAGAGAGAAGGGGGGGGGAGAGTATAGTTTGTTTGCTAAGCACGCACAATATTACTGGAATATTGTTGAAATAAGACGGGCCAGAGATATTGTGAGTCGAGGCCATATTATGTGCCACGATAGCGATAGTTGAGATTAGCTGTTTACTCGATTGCGTACGCGGAGAAAAAATCTGTGAGGCAACTCTTTTTACAGTTTCCTCGATATTTCCGTTTCAGAATTTTAAAAAGAAGAAAGAAAAAAAAATCAGTGATTTTTATGGTGAAAGTGTTGAACTTGACCGAAATAAAATGAAAGAATGGCTTTTTGAAACGTAATGAGTGTGCTCGTCGTTTCGACTGTACTAAGGCTTTGTCCCGTGTCCATACAACACACACCATAAATTTACTACCATTGAATCTTTGGACTTATTATATGCATGACCTCGCTCTAGACGTTGACCTCATTTTTCAACGACGAAACGCTCCGTTTTTCCATCCATCACGGAAACCCTATCGCAACTATTTACCGCGTACGATTTATCCGAAGAAAACCAAAGATTTTCGAATGAGAGTCTGGTCCCCGTTGTGTGAAAGTCGAGACACCGGAAAAAAAGAGAGTAACGAATCGAAAGGGTGAGCCAATAAATCAACGGGGTCGCGTGCGCCTGCCTTCTTTTGGCGCTTCTCACGACTCTCTGTTTTATATATACAAATAGGTACCCCGAGTATATAACGCGTGATTACGTTGGCACAGACTCGAAGGACCGACCGATATACAAAGGTTTTCTAGGTATGAGAATTCCTCGCTGCAGGGAGTTGATCATGTTTTTGTCAAAACAGGTACACCAATTGGGTCTAAACGAGAACCTTGACTGATGTTAATTCGGTCACAGTGTATGCATTGTTGTCTCTTCAAGAGCATATACTCTACTTGCATCACCGCAGAGTAGGGTCAACCTTAAAAAAGATACTCTATCGAGTCCTGAAAATGTCAATCCATTAAAAAAATAAGCAAATATTTATCGACGGATTCAAATGTACTATTTTATATTTTAGAAATTTTTTATTTAATTCATTAAATAGTGCCTCAATAATTTACGATGAATATGAAATATACTAGACAAAATCAAAATTTTCGTATAAACAATATAACAAACAATAAAAAAAATCATGGTTTCCATAAACAAAAATATAATTTTGAATACCGTCTTTCATATTTTTCGTATTTAAGTTTGTTCGGAAAAGTTGTTAGTTAAGAAAATAAAAGATTAATTCTTTTTTGAAAAGTAACAAATAAAAAAAAATACATATTTTCACAGGAAAAATTAATTTATTTCATTAGTTACTTTCTTTGTTTTTCCTTCGCATGTTACTCCGATCATGCTATCGATATAGTATGATATCGGTATACAAAATGATATTTTTTTTTGCGAGGCTATTGGTTTTGAAAAGAGTTTGATGTAACATAAATTAGAAAGAAAAAAAATGTTTATACGTGTTATTTCATCGGTAATATAATGAGAATTCGTGTAGACCAACTCGGGAAAGTCGTCATACCGGAGTACGAGAAAGGGAGAGAGGGAGGGAGGAGGAGTGGTGAAAGAAGACAAAAAAATGGAAAGAGAAATGCCGGGGCAACCCCGCACCTTTTCCCGCGCTGCACACCTCGTCTCGTTTATTTATAACGTCCAAGAGACAAGCGTGCGCGTCTCGTGGTTGCGCGCGAGTCATGTCTGCTGTGAGAGATAGCCAAAGATCGAGCAGCTCTTGTACGCGGTCTCTGCGAATGAGCCCGCGAAAGATTCGCGGGTTTGTGTGTATACACATTTCCCAGGCGGAGCTCGGGGAGAACACGTTACTGACGACGCGGCAGCAGCAGCAGCAGCTTTCTTCTGACATAACCGAATGAAGGCGCGGGTCGATGTTATGCAATTGGAAAGTGCCCGCCTTACTTTACGTACCGTGTGTTATAATGTCTATATATATACTGCGCTATTCTACATATATATATACATATAAATATAAGAGTATAAAAATGTCAATATTACTGAAGAGTCTGGACGATGCTTGATATTTTTTATTCAAAATTTTCGAGTTCTTTTTAGTTTTTTTTTTTTATAATTTTTGATTGAACTTTTCCAACCTGTTAAAAATTGTTTAATTATTTCGAAACAACATTTGAATGATCAAGTGGATAAGGTATGCAATTTCTTATTTGTATCGCGAAGAAATGAATATTCGAGCGTAACCACGAATGTTTAAATGAAGGAGCATTAAAGGCCTTTAACCAAGAATCCTCCAACATTTCGTATACATCTTGAAGTAAAATAAAGAAATAATAGAATAAGAAACAATCGCGAAAGAGGATTACTATGTGTATATATATGTGCATGAAACCGTGGCCGACTTTCCGACTCGTGACGAAGCTATTAAAGGGCACTCCCTTCGTCCCTGATCAACGATCTTCCAATCTTTTTATATACATATACCGCCTACGAGCCTACGAAGATCTCTCGCTCCATTGAGGCTGTAGATCACTTTGAATTTCGCTATGTGACCGAGGCTGGGAAACTTCATAGTGAATGAATAAATGGGGGGGGGGGGGAGAAAAAGAAAGTGAAAAAGAGAAAGAGAGAGAGAGAAAAACTTTTAATGCAAAAAGATAACAAAATAAACCACATGGGAGATATTTTACATAAATAAAACAATTTTGTATCAAGTGCAATATAATGTAAGTTGTCTGAATAATGTAACAAATTCAGGCTTTATAGTTTAAATCTGGATTAACTAATTTGAACCGGAAATCACTTCTTGTCAAATCGTTCTATAACAACCATTGCGAAATGTTGTGTTTATCAGAATAATTGTTAATAAATATGTGGTGAAATATCATAGTGTACACAATTGTGGCCTCTCAGCAACACACGCCAATGCCTCATCATTAGAAAAAAACAATTAGCAATGATAATGAAAAATTATTGTAAATATTCATTTATTAATAGCTGCTCGAATCTTCTTCATTCACCTCTCGTATATATTTCTTTTTCCATCTCAAAATTCCATCTCAATATTTTATGGTAAACTAATTAAAAAAAATCGGAATTGTTTATGTTAATTTTATATCAATTTTATTATTTTTAATTTGTGTTTATTCCGTATTTATTTTATCGTTCCTTTCTTTTTTTATTTCAATTTTTTTCTGTCCTTTTCATTGGTCAAACGCAATTTGCAAATTATATTTCCCAATGGTTGTGGTTACATCATCTGTTCCCACATCCCCAAAGTGTATAAATCATAATTGTAGTGCGTGATTGTGCGCGAGTTCTCGAGACCTCAGAAGGGGATACTCGTCGTTCCGACAAGGGATGATGAAGCGGAAGGGTTTCCCTGTGGCGCATCAAGAGCAAAGTTCATCCCTTTCTCCTTGTATGGCACCGACGCCACTGCTCCTCGGTTGCAAGGATCCACTTATCTATCTCGCTTCCTGTATTCGCATATATATCCTAGGAAGAGATAGCAATATAATGTACAGTCAAACTCGTATGATTTCAAGCTACCGGGACCAAGCAAGTCATGTATTTTCATTTTTTTTGTTATTACTTTCAAATTAAATGCAGAAGAAAACCTGCTAATAGGTTATGCACGAAGAGCTCATTTTTAGATTCATACAAGTACATTATTAACATCTCGAAGTGGCAAATCTTCAGCTTATAATGTTAGTCATTCGTAAGTATTTGCATGAAAGTTTTGTGAAAAAAAAGGAGATTGAAAAATTTGAAAGTACATGACTGTAATCGGTTACGAAAATAGATGGAGTTGAAAATACGTGAATTCGACTGTATGAGGCTCTAGATCATCACTATATACAAACGGCTGAGAACACGTCTGGTATCTCTTCGAGTACCACGGATTTACTCTCGACAGTCCTCCAGGTACATTCCTTCTTGTTATACAGCTTGTAGGATATGATACAATGATCCGTCCGTACAATCGGTTTAATTTCGAGGAAATTTAGCCGGATTACATTCATATTTGATGAATTTATGCATTCTATATATATATATGCACAAATATACACTTGTACAGATATAAAAAAAATTCGGAATTATAAACTCGAGAAAAATCTTTTTTGTTGCACTCGTGAATAGTTCCTGGCAAATGCACGTGAGCGTGCAAACGGACGCGAGCTAAATTAGCCTCTCACTTTTTCTATTCTTCGTTTTATTTTCACACTGAAACTTTTATCTTATCGTTGAATAGTTTTACTTTTCAAAAATTTCGAAATTTTGCATAAACGCGTAACTTGGATTTACAGAAACTAAAAAAATACAGCATATATTGATCTCGCAACTTAATTACTTGAGCACGAGTGTGGAGAATGTAAAAATACATATATTCAGAATAAAAAAAACTTTGCGACGTGTGTTTGAAATGCGAGCAAAATCCCGTAGGAGCTTGAACAGTATTTAAGAAAGGAAGAGAAGGAAAGAAAGAGTGTGTGTGTGTGTGTATCTAAAAGGTTCTCAATGCGAGGTTAAACATACAAAAACGCGAGACGATAAAAATATATTATCTTTCGACACCTCTTTCGTGTGCTGCATGCATGCTTGACGTTTAAACACGTCCACAGAGCCTGAACCATAAGTCAGAGCTTAACGTAACACGGCACAGCAGCGGCAGCAGCAGCACGCGAGCTCTACTCTCGTCTCTCGCGCGCTGGTTTCACGTGTTTACTTTTTCTTTCAAATTTTCTTGTGCCCGTACCCTTTCACCCTTGCCAACTCTGGCTCCTCCATATTCCACAATCTTTTTTTTTTCTTTCCTTCAGTTGGCAACCATTTTTCTCTGTCCAGGAGTTTTTGTCATCGCTGCGTTCACGGAATGGATCTAGTCGTAAAATGGGTCCTACGAAATAAAGCTGTTGTAATGAATTAGGAAAAAAAAGTATTGCAAACACTCCCTCGATGAAGAATTTGCTTTATATCCCGATGTTAGAGAACGTATATATATACTATATGTATGTGCCCATAGGTAAAAAGTCTATGAATATTGGGCAATCTAACGCGACCAAGGCTAGGGAAGCCTTGAAGCCACCTTTTCAAGTGTTTCATTGGCGAGCAGACACTCGCAGACATGATTCGCCCCCCCCCCCCCTCTCTCTCTTTCTCTCCGTTTCTCTCTCTTCTGTGCCTTCGCCATCGCTCGGTTGGTTTTGTCCTGCCACACAACTCGTGTCTGACACGTAAGGTCCGTAACTACTGGTTGCCCACTAGAGACCTCATATGACGTGTGCGTTGCACTTCAAATTACAGCCAGTGAGAGGGGGAGAGGGGAGAGAGAGAGAGAGAGTGAGAGAGTGATAGCAACGTATTAGAACTCTCGCACGTACTATCGCTGCACAGATGAAGAGACATATCTACTTATTCGCTGTGCTCACAAATGTACCTCCCAGATTACGTGTACGCAGGCATTTGTCCTTATTACCCATACCCATCTACAATGATGTCTCCTATGGTCTCTCACGACGCTCTTGCTGTACATAGATTTATACGTGATATAACTTTAATACTCCTATTCTCTTTTACGAGCTCTGTCCTTGGTGTTGCACGCGCGCGCAAGCTGCTATTACTATTGTACTGAGCCATTTTTGTTCCTCTTCTCTTTCTCACTCTTTCTCACTCTTATCAACAATTTCTACAATTCACGTATGTAGTACATGGATGAAAAAAAAAATCTTTTTAAAATTCCTCCAGCATTATACGTCAAGAGAGAATGTATTCATTGTCACAATTTATCGTATATTGTACAAAATTAAAGTTGTAAAGGAAAAAAAACGCGATCAATGTCACAATTTCATCATTTTTATTAATTACTGCTGATAATTGTAAAGAACGATTTAAAATCGTCTGGTGTGACTACGATTGCGGTACCCAATCGTATAACTGTGACAATTGAAAATAAAAATAATTAAAAAATGTCTTTGAGTGGCACAAATTTGACGGGCCATTTCTCAGCCATTCAACGGCATTTCGTCCTTGGTATTGCGCATCATCTTTCGTCATTTTACAAAAGGTAAATATACCACTACTGTTCCATGTCAGGCATACACGGTGTGACTTTTTTTTTTCTTTTAATGCCATTGGCACGTGTACTCACATGCATTCACGTTGTCATACTCGATCGCTCTTCTCGCTGTATCACAACACATACGTACACACACACACACATATTATTATTTCTATACGAGAATTTCTACACGTAGGTATGAGGGCGCAAGCGCTTGTGCGATCATCTCGTTACACACTAATACCTATCGAGAACCCAACCCATTATACTCCCTCACATTCGAGTATATCATATGTGTATATACATATAGAACATGCTACTATTTCATTCGCGTTCAATATTGGTGCCGTGCGTCTATGTAACCAAGTTTTGTCTCCTGCGATCGTCTATCGTAATGGCGTATTCTCCTATTCACAATATGTATTATACACACACACACACGTATATATACATATATAAATATATGTTAACAAGAGAATGTAGATGCATGTATTTAACATAGGTCATACCCAATATATCCATCTCTGTATAAACATCGTGTTGTATGGCAGTGGCAAACCCATAGTATACGCGCGCAGGGATCTCTAATACGTTGTCGCGGAACTCTACTCCATTATTATATTAGTGCGGGTATACGTCTGCGGGCCCATCCTATATCACCATTATCTCACTGCTCTCCCGGTCAACGTTGAAACAATTGCGCGTTTATATATGATGATAAAGGGTCAATTTAATTTTGTCCTATCCCAGGCATCATTTCCCGCGCGACCTCGATGCCATTTCATTATCATTCTATTCCCGTTGACGAAAAAAAAAGTAAGATCAATGTTTTCACTTGACCTGCTTCTTTGACCAAAGTCTCTACAAAAAAAAGCTACATTTACTATATCGATTTTTAATTAAACAATGTCGGTTCTGTAAAAGTTAAACTTTAAAAAAAGCATCATTTTCCGTATGACCTCAATGCTATTTCATTATCATTTTATTCCCATAAATTTGAAAACAAACCATTTTTATCGCTAAAATTTTCATTTTTCATTTGAAGCTCTAAACGACGAATACTCAAATTACACAAGACTTACAATTCTATTTTACTCAAAATCTGTAAAATAGAATTCAATTTTTAATAATATGGTCTTATTTTGTAAAACCATCTGGGGAACCTCTTTAATATCGGCATCGTCTATACATTCATACTTGTTGAATAATGAACGTATACGACAGACGTGAGTTCAGGAAACGAGGGATTAAATATTCATTGTAGAATCGTCTTTACGTATTGTCTATATTTGAATACACTCGTGCATTTAAGATTATGTATATACGATATATAAGAGACGTTGTCGTGCGTGGGCAGAGCGGCGTCCGTTTTCACTGGTAATCTCGAGGGGCCCGACTCTCCCCTCTCGTTTTTCGTGCCTTCCCCGTTGTTCCTACCGCAGCAGAGACTGTGGAGCACATCGAGTTTTACGCCTCGTAACAATGCTCAACTTTCTCCGTTACTTTCGTTTTCGTTGGTCGCTCCGTCGACACTAGTTTCTCTCTCCTTCGCTCTCTCCCCGACTCTTACCTCACCTCTCACTCGGTTAGATTAGGAAATAGTGCGTATCCCGCCATCTGTAACCGAGCCTACCTCTTCCTCCCCCTTCTCATCCTCCTTTACTCTCTTTACCATTTCGCGTTCCTCCATATAGAGAGCAATGTGAAAGAAGAGGTAAAAAGCGGGTGGGCCTTATTTTTATATGCACGTACATGTATATTATAACATACGTATACGTATATTATAACCCAACTGATCCAACTCCATGAACCGCGTTCCCGCGATTTTAGAAAGGGCCTTACTTTTCCTCCTCCCCGCGGGTCTCTTCGCGCCCGTTATGCCCCGTTTTATCACGTACCGTTGTGAGTATACACGTAAAACGCCTTGCGCCGAGCCCGAGCTCTCGTTTTCTTTCTTCAGCTATTATAACCTAACCTCCTCTCGCGACTCTCGGTTTTATATTACGTTGGCGGAGGATTACACGGTCCTCGGCGACCTATTACGAGATTATACATGCGCGCACATACACACACGAATATATATATATATATATTGTATACACACTTCCACATAAATCCGGTGAAATTTAACGGCAGGGAAAGAAATTAGAAAGACAAATATTTCGGGAGACTACCATGCGCCTGAATGTATACTCGTCACGTTTCTTTTTTTTTTTTCATTTCTTAATTGAAGTTCCGATTAAATGACCCGGATCGACACGGTTATACGGGATTGACCAAGAACCATGAAAATATACGAATGATTTCCATCTATGAAAATCTCAAAACATGGGAAGAACAAAATAATGAGGTTTTTTTTAATAGTCACTTTAATCCTACGGATGTTTTTTTTTAACTATATCTACGATTCACGTGTTAATAATTGGTCCAAGGTCATTCTTTGTTTGTTAGGCAGGATACTTTTTGAAATTAAATTTGTAACTCAAAATATTCACGTAAAAAATAACTACGATTTTTTTTTGTAAATTACATTTTACAGAGAAATTTCAAAATTAAGTGTGTTCTAATATAATACTTACTTCCGTTTATTTATCGCGATCGTCTGAAAATGTAAGGTTGATTCATTTCGGTTTTCAATAAATTAAATTGCACGTTATCCCAGAATTTAACACGTATATTTTTTTTTATTATTATTCCATTGAAAAATAATGCCATACATATAGTTTATAGGAAATAATAGAATCTGCACAAATCAACTTATCCGGCGCACCCACTATTATTCGCTATTTTATTAGGTATTTACATTATTTTATCCTGCTTTCTTTTCATTTTTTTTCCTTTCAAATCACGAAAAACGTTATCGTTATCGATAGAAGTGAATCGGAGGAAATTAACGTTGGAAATGTGTTTATAGTATGAAAGAAAATCAGAGAGGAAAATCCTGGACATGGAAAAAAACATAAAGAGAATGATAATTCGCTCTATACTTCATGGTACTTTCATCGATTACTTACATCTCAAATTCTCTCAGTTTTATTCTCCCTCAAAGTCTTACGAGAACAAGCATATAGATTGAACAAAATGATAATTTTGAGATCGTTTCATTCGTACTGTACAGTGAGACAGCGAAATAAGTGTGTGCAGCACTAGCCTACCCTGTTCCTCCAATAATTAAAAAAAAAAACACATTTTTTTCAAACATTCGGTACTTTTAATTCTCGATAGCGCATCAGTATAGTTATACTCGTAGTAAGTTAATTAAATAGTATTTTTGTTCTTACAACGTGAGACTCTTTACCATAAATACAGCAGGTCGTAAACAGCGGGTCAATAATTTATCGGCAGTCTCAGCGATTCAATTCTTTTTCAACTTTTGTCTCATCGTAGTAATACAACTAGTTTATGTTGTTAATCGTAGAAGATGGTTGTTGAGATTGTGATTATTATCATTAATGATTATGAATAGTTTGATGTAGGAGAGTGGGGGGAAGGGGGGGGGGGTGGTTGATTGTGGCTTATAGCACCGATCGTCTTATACGGTCGAGGTCATGACTCAAAAAATGACTCAAAAAGTTTTTGGGCAGTGTTGGAATGGTACAGTACATAGTGTTATACATGTTATATATAATACAGATACAGAATGAGATTCTTGAAGAGAAACACAGTTCAAAGTTCTCGTAGTATGAAACATGCGACATCAATACATATTGAGTTGAGTTTGTGAAAACAGTATTTTTTTTCTTTCAATATTTTTCATATATTCTTTCACGAAATCACTATAGATGTCCTCTCCATTTGGCAGTGCGTGAATGGATACATATTTTTTCGAGGTTGTTTGACATTTTTCGGGGTTTTTTCTTCTTACAAATCTCTCGGTAACTTTCATCAATGTTCCTATACGAGAATATAGTATATATATATATATGTGTATACATATACGTATATATACGTATGTATGTAGAGTTTGGTACTACTTGATTGCTATTTATGAAAAGTACGTATAATTATATACGTGCTATCCAATCTGTCCATTTATACGATCGCCCAGGTGTATCTAACAAAGAAAGGTCTTTAAGTGAATTATGAAAATTCTTTTTTATAAGCTGAAAAACAATTCAATCCTTTAGATGCCATATAGCGTAGTAAATTTGCTACGTTCACTTTGGCTACATAGGTAAAAGTGTAAGAACGATGCAACGAACAGGCTTGACAAATCCACCAATTTATCCTGGATAAAGTTATGAATGCCGAAGTAGCTCGAAATTTAAGCATAAACATATAAATTTTGTTAATATGGTAACAAAGTTGTGAGAATTTCAATTACGAAAATCAGTTCGAGCATTTTTTCAAATCTCAAATTAAAACAAAATTTGATTATCGATAAATATCTTTGCACCAATGTGAGGATCAGTTGCTGTCTTCAAGGCGCCCGGATTTTGCTTCGTCCGATTATTACGCGATTATACTACTGGCAAATGTATGTCATCGCGGATAATTTCCATTCCATTTCATTCAAAAAAGTATATTATTTGACAATTATTATTACTTTTTTGTTTGTATAAAAAAGAATGAAAAAATATAATTAAATAAATGTATATATCAATGTAAAAACAAATTGAAAAAGAATGCTGGAAAAGTGACAATGAAAGACGATCGAGTAAATGGGCAGTCAAGAGCCCTTTAATTTCAATATATTATTTGATTATAAATCAGACTTTTTTGTAAGGAAGAGAGAAATTTTTTTGAAAATTAGTTTCTGTAACGACCGGATATTATATTTCCAATTCTGCGAAACTTTACCAAAATAAGAGTTTTATTCCCATATAAAAAAAGCCATGGAAAAAAAATGTGAAAATACCTGATCGGTTTTGAAGCTTTTATTTTTTTGAGAGAAGTAACGCGACTCATGATCGACTTACCACATTGATACGAGTCATGCTGACGAAAAGGTCTTCCAAGTATACCTGTCGATTTTGATATTTTTCGGATATTTTATTCTTATGAAATCTTGAGGGTAAAACTTTTTCATTCTTTGTTGAATCATTATTTTTCAAAAAAATGTTCTCTCCACATAAATTTGATTGAGTAGCGTTGGTAGGTGAGACGTTATCGATGATAAACGTACTTACCAATGAATAGTTCATTATCGTCCATCTCGTTCGTTCTAGGCTCACGAGATTTTGAATATCGCATAAATGCGCTAGACACCGAAAATCTTTTTTTTTTGGGTTTTGGATTTGAGGATGCGAGGGGGTATGTATGGATCGACGTCTTATCAAATATTCCGAACGCGCAGATCCTTTTTCATGGAATATCCATCGAATCTCGATGGCGTGTAAGAAGGGACGGGCGAACGAGAGCGTTCCTTCCATATATCCGATATACGACATTTTCCAAACTCTCTCGATCACGATTCCCTTCTCCGTACATCCGCCACCGTTTTCGCATTCTCCTCTTTTGGCCCTTGTTCCACACCTTCTTTCTCACTTTTTGGACCCTAATGCGCCACTTTCGAGGCGCAATTTGTAACCCCACTCCACCCTCCACTCGCAGACCCACACGCCATCGCTCGCTCGTGTGGCAAATCGACTAGAAGAAAAAATCGACCATTTCCAGCAGTCGCGACATTCACGAAGGATCTTCACACGTAGGAGAAGAGCGGCGTGGGAGGGCGCTAAAGGTTTTCTGGTATCGGATAAAAGTATGCGTGCAACGACAAATCTCCCTTATTCTCCATTTTGTTTTTTTTTCTTCTCTTTTTATGCAAAACATTCGAAAGCTTCATCATGCTACCGATCTTGATAAACTTTTTGATTGCACCGTTCGAATCTTCGTTCCTGAATTTCTCTTTCTCTTTTCCTCGTTACTCCATTGCTCCAGAAGAAGAATCTTCAGATAAAACCCCCCAGAGCGTCATGAAATTCTTGTAGATAAGCGAGCAGTTGAGGCATCGTCGGACGATCGCGAGATAGCCCGAGCCAGCAAACAGCCATTACTGCAAAAAGCTCGTCGGGGCACGGTCTCGGCTGAGCCAATCTATAACCGTCCCGAAGACACGCCATCATCTCGAATGGATCAACCTCGACGTAAGGCTGCTGTCCCATTGTCACCAATTCCCACAGAAATACACCGAAGGACCACTTGAAACGAGAATCAATCAACATTTTTTTTTTCTTTTTGTATTTCATCGAATCGATAAAATATATATTGAAACCTGCTCTCTCTTAACCCTCCGTGATGACCAAATTAACCCGAATAAAAGAGTTTGTTTTTTTTTGTTTCACGAATTCATACGCTCACGCTGCTGTTATTTCTTTAATTTAATATTCCGTAATGTTGCTGTGAAACTTTTTTTTATCTGATAAGTTCTGGAGATAAACGTATCAACTAAAAGTTTCGAGTGCAGCGTCAAATAAAGTGTTGTAAATAAGAATAATACGATCGAAAAGTTGAAGGAATAGAATCTTACCACGTCGGTAGATGTGTTGTATTGATTATGCTGTAGGCTTTCTAAGGCCATCCAACGAATCGGTCGATTCTCATTATCACCGAGACAATGATAGTCCTGAGGAAATATGTCCCTCGCCAATGCAGCATCGGCGAGCCTTACGCGTAGACTGTTTGGTTCTACAAGACAATTTCGTGCAGCTATGTCCCTGTAAAATGCCATGCATAAAATCTCTTTGCAGGGCTTTTCTTGATTTGTTTTTCAAATTAAAAATGGCGTATCTAAGACGGCAGCAAAAATTCCGTCATTTTGAATTGTGCAAATCTGATTCTAAATTAAAAATCAGTGGCCTCAAAAACTCTCGTATACCCAGCTTCAAGTCAATCGAAACATCGCCAGTTTTCCATGTACATTATTTCGATAAAATGGCCCTTTTGTATTGTATAGTGTCGCAAAGGGTTAATTCTTTTTTGTTTTTTTTTTATTATCATAAAAATAGTTTATTTCAATAATTTAATAAGTCATAAATAATAATAAAAAATA
>JABMBV010048953.1:0-14181 GCA_018906735.1 Mesochorus sp. PSUC_FEM 10030011
AACTTTTATGGGAAACTTTGAAAAATTATGATTTTCAACAAGAAAAATATCTCGATTTTAGAACGACGAGGTTTTCTGAAATATTACACCTATACGAGAATAATTTTAAATATAAAATTCATGTAAATATTTCAAGAATTTATCAATGAAAAATACCTATGCTAGTACTGCTTTAATCGGAGCAAGTGAACGGTTGATATCTCACGAAAACGGTAATGGTACGTCTTCGGCTATGAAGCTGAGCACAAAGGCAACGTTATCGTGATATCGAATTATCGACAATGTAAGATTTAATCGTATCATTAACCTTGCAAGGTTACGTCAATTGAATGTCGATAATTTTGTCATTAATGTCATTAGCAGGCTTTTGATCGAATCTTATGCTCCACTTATCAGCGATTGATAGAGGGCAAGTACAGCACATATCCACACATACATAGACATATATACACTATCGTTCTCTCGGTTGCCGGACATACATTGTATTCCGGTAGGCTAGTCAACGACGATAATGCGCGTTCCACATATTCAATAGAGTATAGAACATGATCGGTAGAGAGCAGTGATGCTCAACTTCCGGAAGATCATGATAATAACGGTGGATAGTGTGATAGAACATCCTTAATCCATATATCACACACACACATATATATATAGAGCAAAGTGATATAAATATATGAGAATGTGACATGGATGCGGACCAGAGAATTCTCTATCTCACGAAATGCTCGAGCAACCAAGTGAACGTAGCGGAGAGCATAGTCGAAGCAATGAACCAAGTTTAGATCCGCTAGAGCATTGCTAATCGCTTATGAAGATAGAGAAAGAGTGAGAGAAGAGAAATAGAAAGAAAAAGAGAAGAAAGAACAGAAAGAGAGAGAGAGAGAGAGAGAGAAATGGGAGTCTCGTCGATCGTTAGGCGATATCCGAAAATTTTTCCTATTTGCAAACTTCTAAGTAATTTTATATATACGTATTAATACATAGATATAATATTCTCTGGTCTCTCATCTGGTGTGTGTGTATTCTAGCCCGGCTCTGGACCAGATAACCCGCAGAGTGTGATTATACTTGGTGCCGAGTGCCCGTAGGGCATGATCGTGTTTTTCCCCATAAAAGTAGAGTCAAGGAGTCAAGAGGGGGGAAAAAGAGAGAGAGAGAGCGACAAAGTGAGAGGGTGAAAGAGTGAGAGGGAACAAGGAAATTCTATAGTAATTCCGGTAACCCTGGAGACTCGGCATAGCCATCTCCATATTCTGCATGCGCGCCTATTACATGCGGGATACATGTAGCTCACATTTACACGTGTAACACGTGTAACTTATACATATTCATGAACGACATTCTGTCTCAAACTAGCCACCCAAAGATTTCAAATAACTTTGTACATGATTTATTCAATAAAATATTGTCATTGTAATTAAAGCTCAGGCCACATCTATTCTTATGCTAACGTAAAAATCATACAATTTTGAAGCTGATATTAAAAACTTCGTGAGCTATTAAACAAGCCCTTGGTAATTATCTTCAATCGAAGTGTTAAAGTAAAACTGGTCTTTCAGTCGAAAATTGCTGCTTCTTCAAACCTTGAACCTTTCTGCAAATTACCACTTCTATTTTCTATTTTTCGAATAACTAAAATTCTCTGATTATTTCGGTTATCTCTTAATTGAAAGTTGTTAGGACATGTTCAATTTCATTCTTGACGAATAAAAGAAATATTCCTTGTCCTCAAAAATAGATATCATTAATCTTTAAATAAGTGTGCAACATCCATCTCTCGATAATCGATAATCTCATGGACTTGATCCTTGCGCTACCTATTGAACATACGAATAACGTTGGCTGCTTAACCGCATTAGAGTGCAGTAATCGATCGTACGGAGACGCGAAAAAAAAAGATAGGACTCCGTTAGAAAAAAAAAATACAAGAAATAAGAGAGAAAGAAGGAAAAAAGAAGAATAGAATGGAAAAAAACGATTTCTCGGGCGTTTCTGTAGTCTAGCAGAAGGATTCGAGGGGGTGGAGAGATTCCAATTGGAGGTTTCGAGGTGATGAAGGTCAGCCTGGGTGTGCTCTAGCTCGAATGAAATTAAGGAAGCTCAATGCGGAATTAGGGCCGAGTTCGAGGATTTATCAAGGATTAACTCCTGCACGAAACTGGCTAACGCGCTATAGGGCTCGCGCCTACCTCGGCCCCTTTCACTCTGTTCTGGCCTCCTCTAACCTTCATCCCTTTTCGTTCGTTCTCTCTCTCTTCATTTCTCCCCTCTTTCTCTTCCAGGGTTCGATGTGATGCTTCGTAACCAAGTTGATCTCCACTATCATCCTTTCTCTCACACTGATTCTCATTTCGCGTTCTATATATGAGGTTGCTTCGCTCAAATACAATTATAGTAATACAGACACAGGTGTCACAGGATGATGATAACTATATGTTAGTTAAGTAGAAACGCATTTGGCTCAGAGGATTTAAAGGTCGTGTTTAATCAGGATTACATAAACCAATCGCGTATGCTGTGTTCTTTGCAAGATATATACTATACATGCTCCCTCCCCTTCATACGGAGTCAGCGAAATTTTCATCTTTTTGCACCATCAAGGATTGAGAAGATTAAATCGTGACCTCGCACATCCTCGATAAAAAAAAAATCTATTACGCGGTTTTATCATAAGGAGATTAAATCAGACGTGTATACGATTGTATGACATGAAACAATAAAACTTGAATTAATTATGAAAAATTAACGAATATAGCTGAGCTTGAACAAATTGATACCACATTTTTGCTATTTATTAATTCATTATAATGATATCAAAGTTTTATCTCCATTTTATATTCTCTAAAAGATTAAATCATATACAAGTTATACAATAAAAATCATGAAATATATGATTGCATAACCGATATTTTGTAACTTTGTTACAAAATTGTTATGAGAAAAAAGGAGCGATGAAAAAATGAATGATGAACGCACTTGGAACAGTGAAATATTCAGCTAATTAAATTGTTCTCCCATATTTGATTTAACGGTGTAATGATTAATGTTTTTTTTTCCCAGCTTGTATACACCGACGTTTAATCAAAAATATTGAATACAGTTATTTTTTTCTGTTTATTTAGGGTATGCATGTTTTCCAATCTATGGAACTACTCATAAATTGTTCACGAAAACATATACCTGCGCTATACACCACTCTGCTCATTGGTAAATGGATATGTTAATGTAAACATCGTGATACACGTGTCGCGAGCAGAATTTTCGAGCCAATAATTAGCTCCGGTGAGTGCACGCCCAATATTTCATCAAACCGTTATGTGTGTATCACCAATATCACGAAATTCAGCATCTACGTGCGCTATCCGGCAGGAAAATAGGAAATCGCATGGAAATCAAATTTGTTTGCATGTTAGGGAGATATATATATAAACTTGCGATACATAAACTATATGTCCATATACATAACATATATTATGCAGTATACGAGTATATCCAAGCTTTTAACATAATTTTCGGTGGCATTAACATTTTCCTCTTTACATGAGCTGTAATGGACAACATTCGATCTGATCAAGCGTTACAAAACGATCATTATCGGTTACGCGGAAATCCAAGAAAATCGAGACGATTGATCGGTACAAAACACATAAAGTTAAAATATATATATATACACATAGATTGAGCTTGCTATAGTCTTGATAAGCGTGCAAAATCGATCAGATTTCAATTTAAAGTTTGATTGCTCTTGTTAATCCCCCGAGATGAGCATTATATTCTATTGGGACTATGAAAAAATTTCCATCGATAGTTTATATCGAGAGACGTTGAATTTTGACGGCAAATTATTAGAGAAAAATTTCAATTTACTCTGTTCGTTTTACAATGCTAATTTCGATAGTATCAATTTCATAGCACTGACGTATATCTAAAGACGAATAATTTATAGTTACGTCAATTTTATCCTTATATTTGATACTCTCTTATTTCGAAAACTCCAATAATTTTGAAAATTTTATATTCAGATGATATTCAGTTTCGGAATTTTGACAGGATATACTTTCTCGTGTATTCATTCGCGTAAACACACGACACAATAATTTATTTCATATTTTTTTAGATGACAATTCAAATGAACGTGGAAGGGGACAAAATTCAGGCGTCGCCAGTATGCTCGGCCCACATAGTAAATTTGCGAGCGTTCAAGTGTTGCTTGGTCGCGAATTTTTTTCCTCACCAGCATTTTGTATCCGCGCGAGCTATCTATTACTTTTATCCTATATTCCGTACTCTACTCTTCGCTTATTCGACCAATGCATTTTCTCGGATGCACGCATACATACAATTTGTTTATGGAACAGTTATATTTATGTATATTTATGTAAGTAAATATATATGAACGTCATTTATCCCCCAGAATAATTGGGAAATTCTAATGGTCACCTAAGCTTTCGCAAACGAGATTGTTTCTCATTTTTATCATCTCTTTTACCCATGGCTAAGGGGGGATTCATTGGGGAATCATTCTGAAAGCGCCGATACTCGTTTTTCTCTAGTCTTACAACCGTATAACCAGGATAGCTTCATAATACCGAGTAGTTTATATATAATGAAAGTTGAGAGAGATATCTAAGAGGGATAAAAGAGGAAATAAGAGTGAGAGAGAGAGAGAGATGAGGGAAAAATAAACGCGCTGCTTCTGATAAATGGCTCGATACATCAGCGTTGAGTCAGTAGAACTATATAACTCGTACTAGCCAGGCTATTATACCAAATGGCGAAGAAAGATTTCTATTGAATACGGATAAAAAAATTCTTTACAACTTTCGATGCTCCGCGCACACACAAAAGCTCACGGATTTTTTCCTCGATACCACATGAACGGCCATCTTCCTTCCAGTTAAAGTGAAATTACGATGGAAAAAAAAGCTCTTGTATAGAGATAACAAGAATCCTTTGGAATTTCCGTTAAGGCGACTCTTTTTGTAGTCACGCGCTTGTATATACACACTTCTATACGAACATCGATCGTGTTCCAGTCGAGTGCTCCACTGAGGGATGTTAAAAAAAGACTAATACAACATTGGCCTTTGTGTCATTCTAGAGCAAATTTCTCAATTGAGCTCTTGATATCGAGGCAAAATAGATATAATAGTCAAGGGTACTAATAGCTACACTGGATAAACATGTTGATGTATCTTATATAAAGTTCACAAACTGACATTCCGACATACCAACACAAGCGAAAATACGAAATACCAGACCCTCTTACTCGAATAGATTCAGGAATTAATTTCTTTTTTAGAACTTTTTCAGTATAAACACGGTTTCAGTAGAGTTACAAATATTTTCTGTAATTGAAGTTAAATTGGATGTAATATTTATACCATAGATATTATAAATAATGCAGTGTTTATTTCAAAATTTGTTATACTTATAAAAAGTAGTAGTTTTGAAAAAGTTACAAGTCATACTCATGGAAAGTACTGAGTACATTGATGAAATTTCTTTTGAACGAGATATATTTACGTCATATTTACGCCATGTAACAACAAGTTACATCGAAGGGGTTGCATTACATAAAACTTGTATAATCAAGTCATATCAAAATGATGCAACAAAAAACATGGGAAATATATCCCAACAACATTTGTTAAAAATAATTTAACAAACTTCCATTGTTATTATGTTATGCATTTTCCATATCAATTCGTTGTGTATCAGTTTAAAATTTCACCACAATATGTTTGCTGAGTTATATTTTATTTATTTTACGTTTAATTAATGTTAGCATTGGAAGTATTAAAAAATGTAGATTTTTTTTTTTGACATTTTTACCAAAATCTTTTGCACATATAGATATTTTTGTAATGCGCTGATTGATTTTTTTTGCATTACAACTAGATATAATCTATTAGGGAACTGACATTTGTCTGAATATAAATTCTGTTGTACATGGAAATACTTTCATTGTATAATTTTTGTAGTTTTTAAATAGCTTTTCAGTTGTTTATTTTTCAATTTAAAAAAAGCTAGACAAATCATAGTATTGATTATTTCGATACGAAATAATTGTTTCATATTTAGCAAGTTTGACTTAGGCAATTTTTGTTATTTTCCAACTTTCAATTAATCCCATGGAATGTGGATCAGTCTGTACCTTGAAGTTGTTTTGTTTTCTGATTAAATATAGCTGCATATATTTATAGCAAACCCCAGAACGAAGGCAATATTGCTTGCTGCATTTCCTTGAGTTATACGACGTAACCACGAGCCCACACTTGCACCTTAACCGTCTCTTCGCCGGAGAACGAGCGAGGAAGAGAAAAAGGAGAAAGTGAGTGAATGAGAGGGAAAGAGAAGCAGAGAGAGAGAGTGAGGGAGAGAGTGGGAGAGAGAAAGAACACAAGTTCACGTGCCGCAGCGTCCGCCACGCTACAGAGTTTGTCTTCTAAGTTTACTAATCAAGTTTACTACGTGTACACGTACCAAGCAGCAGGAGCAGCCTCTTTTTCTCCAAAAGTACACATTCCCCCAAGCCACTTTCTCTCTTTCTTCTCTCTCTCTCTTTCTCTTGCTTGCTGTCTTATCCTCTATATTGCAGAAATATTTGCACACAAATAAGCTAAAATATGTTTGATATACAACTAAAACAGCGGGTCTGACATTTAGAGCGACATAGAGTACAATCCAGCGATGATTATTGTTGTGTCTGACTATTGCAAGCAATATCTACTGCGCGCCTGACGCTTTAGACTTTTCTGGACTTCCCGTACAATCGGAGTAGTTATAAAGTGTGCCCAGTCTTTTCAACTGAAAATTCAAAAGGATATGTAGTGTGAAAGAAGTAACATAAAAGAGGAAAAGATATAGACTCTATATACATTTTATGGGAAAACTTTTATTTCACGCTTTACAAGCACATCTTCCAGACGATTCCGTCATCGTTGAGGCTCTCCGGAGTTCAAGTAATTATAAGCTACTCAGCCCCTATCTTTTTCTCTTCCTCTTTTTCTTTCGTTAGATCTACACTGTCCTTGGTCGCAGTTTGTAATTATATAAAATTCGCCCGTGAGAAGCAGCAATGGAGCGACTTTTGAGGGATGAAATCGGTACTCGAGCTTTTGCCTCAAGATTTCACTTACTACTTTACCCAACTATATCCGACTCTAATGTCCTTAAACCTTTTATGAAAGACTCGGGAGGTGGAAAAGGAGGAAGAGGAGGGAAGAACAGAGAGGAGGACGGGAAAGCCAGCGATGGAAAAGTGCTTTTGTGTGTTTCTCGCTTGAGGGTTCGTCTTGTTCCTGAGAATTCTCCATCTTTATCTTGTTTGAAACGTCGACGTTCTTTTGATACATATATCTAATTCATATACAATATCACTATGAATGTACCTATGTGTACAATCCACCTTTACAGCACAGAGACTTTTATGACGACTTTTTTTCTGGATCACTTTTCAAAGTCGAAATCTGATCTCCTATTCAGACATCAAATATTATGTACAGGGAAGAAGAGAGAAAAAGTAAACAACCTCGAAGTACGACGATAATTTTTTTTTTTTTCATCAATTTTTGAAGCTATTTTGTTCGGTCGTTTGACTTGATAGTGATGTAGTTGAAAGTCTTACAATATTTTTGATTGTGCAGCTATATATATCCATGGCATAAAATTAAGAATGGACAAATAAAGGTCTGCAGTGCTTGAATCTTTGTTTACCTCAATTGAGGAAGATTTCACGTACCTGCC
Source organism: Mesochorus sp. PSUC_FEM 10030011 (assembly GCA_018906735.1). Taxonomy (NCBI): domain Eukaryota; kingdom Metazoa; phylum Arthropoda; class Insecta; order Hymenoptera; family Ichneumonidae; genus Mesochorus; species Mesochorus sp. PSUC_FEM 10030011. The sequence goes on from JABMBV010048953.1 coordinate 7,753, forward strand.
CTGAAAAATCGTCAACTTCAGATATTGATGTTGTACTTCAAGTGAATTTGTTTGTTTAGAATGCACATATCACTTGTACGTTTTTTCAAAACTTTACTACGCTTGCTTTTGTCAATGTAAAGTCTTTGCAGTTTTATCGTCGTAATCATCACTTCACGAGCGCTTTAAAACCCTTTAGCTGACTCTCATTCTCTCTTTTTTTTCTCTCCAGTTCGTTTTCATGTAACTCTTTCGCTCTTTTGGCCGGTAACGTGCTTCAGTTTTTTTTTATCTCAGAAAAAAGTGAGTGGAATATATAGAGAAAGGAAAATATTCGTTTTTCTTCACGTCGAGTCATTTCTAGTCAGCGTGCTCTTTCAACGGATAAGTTAATCAAAGGAAGCGGGAGTCGGGCGGAAGAGCAGAAAAAATGGAAAACGAATAGACTTGTCTAGTATACAAAAATGCTCGGTACAGTTTGCTCTATTGCCATATTGAATGAGAAAGAATCTCGTGCAAGCACATTAAACTTTATATTTTTTTTCCAGAAATTTATTGAAATACATAAAACATTAGTCGCATCAAATCGGCGTGAATAAACAATGAAGAAAAGTTTAAGGTTAAAAGAAGAAGAAGAAACAGAGAACGAAGAAGAAAAAAAATAGAGTATATTCAGGGCTTAATTGCTATCCTGCATAAATAATGAGGATGGTAAGCGAGAACACCGCGTTGGAGAAGCAGCCTGAAGGGTGCTTGAAAATTAAATACTATTCATGGAATTAATCGCATTAACGAGAGATTTAATGAGGCGTCGTTGTACTTTCTTCAACACTATTATACCTCTCTTTCACTCCTGTTTCGATCGACGTGTATATATATATAATAATATACACCTTTATAAACTTCTATCTCTATAGTATTGTGTCGTATCTATACATCAAGATTAAAATACACTGCACGTTAACTCGTCTTTTTTGCACCAACTATAACGAGCGAACCGGATGCCGAATATTTTTTCTTCGTGGGCGCGATAACATCATCTTTATCCCAGCCGCAGTAGTATAACGTTGATGAGATCGGACCTCTATAAGCTCATGGTCATATTGGCAACGTTTTTATCAGCAAAAAATAACCATTTCTATGTTCCAGTTGCCTGAATAGAGCAGATTTGATCAGAGTACACGATGGCAGAAATCAAGTGAGTCCGACAATAGCGGTATTGTGTAACCAAGGAGCGGAAGTGGAGGTACTGAGCACAGGACCGGATTTGTACGTCGAGTTTGTGGCCAATTCCGAGTGGCCTGGCCAAGGCTTCAAGGCAATGTTCCAGTTCCAACCGTTGGATGATACACCGCATCCAGGTTCGTCAAATTGAGCAATTATACCTCATGTAAATGCTTTGTCGCATAATTTAAAGCACTTAAGAAAATTTAGTCATCTGAAATCTTCACTTTTCGAAATATTACAAACCAATTTAGTCTTTACCTCTGTGACCATACTTCATTTAAAACTTGTGTTGATGGCTTATTTTAATGAACAATCTACACCAGAAGCCTTAAAATGTTTCACATAAGTATGAAATTTCAATCCTAGATACGTAAACACTCTGAATCAGCAAAGTTTTAAATGTAACCACACTGCTTATCGACTCCCCAAATCGAATAGAGAAAAAAATCGTTTCGTGATATATTATTGAAGGTAAATGCTGATTTCGCAAATATCCCGAGGTAGAACTCTGTATAACCCAGTAACTTCCGTCGGTAAATACGTTTTCTGAATTACCACCAAAAGCTCCGGATATGTCGAAAGCACTGAATGCAGAAGCGCCTCCTTGCAGAGCTTTTTTGAAACTTTCGAAAACAGAACTGTTTGCTTTGTCGGTGATACCTACTGTTGGTATATTTGTAGCACCAATCGGTGAAAAAACTTTCGCCAAATATTGACAGATCATAAGAATGACTTCTATTTTAGCGGGAGCAATTTTAACGAAAGAGGCTCAACCGGGAAATCACTGCACGGAATCGTTCCCTTGTTCCTTCTTACGATAAGTCATGAAATCTTCGATAACTTCGTAACCATTAATATATCGATTAAAAGTTAAATTTCATAGAAATTATAATGTCTTATGGGAAAAAAAAAATTGGTTAGTCTTCGTGACAAAATAGTATGTACAAAATTCAGGAATAATTCGGGGCAACGGATTGTACATTTGGTAATTTGTCTTGCCTATCAGAGATATGACCGGCCAAAAAGAACCACTGGCAAACACCCCGGTCTACCCAATTTATGAGGCAATAAATCATGAACGTGGACCCTTTGTATTAAGGTAGATTGGTTGTGTTCTATTGCATACACCGAGATGGGTTTATATGTACATACAGAAACGGATGCGCATAAACGCGCATGCGCGCGGTCAGTACTCCCAGTCGTAATTAACGGCACTGTATATTCCGAGGATAATTACAATAATGTGTTGCAGAGCTAGACAAGGTCGTCCCTGGGGCTGTTACGGGTAACCCCAAGTACTCGGTCATCGGGCCGGCTGTCAGCGCAACGAGTAAGTACCCAGCTCTGTGTGTATGTGGGAGTATGCGTCTATGTATGAACGCATATCTGCAAGTATGTAGAAGTTTAATGAAACGCGATTTTCTCATTATCTCGGATGAGAACGATTTATCACATGAAAATCCACGACTAACCTCTTGATTAATCATCTGATTGTCTTATGACGAGCAAGAAAAAAAAATTTAAAAAAAAGTATGAACGTCAGTGCTTGGAATGTTATATCCATTATTTGTTTGATGGATTATCGAGTTTTGTTCAACTTTGCTAAAAAATAATCTATATAGTTAAAACCTGTCTCCACAATCCAATTTTTCCGTCCAAGTTCTAGTCCCAAAGATGTTGCCTTTTTACAGCATTTTATCTTGGGACTCATTTTCAATGTGCTCATCAAGGTTGCATAACACAAAACAAACAGAGTGCGTCACAAGAAAGTTTGTTGTGTCTGATTTGATGGCGAGACGTAAGTTCTTCGTCTTGTCTTTGGTGGTCTCGGGTCTCGTCTGTTGCTCCTCGCATCGTTATCTATTTCCCCAAAGTCTGTCATGACGAGCTCGGTTTGAATGAGGTGAAGACCGCGGACGAGAGATAGCGAGACCTTAATCTCAATTTGTACATCTCCGTACAGGTCCTTGTATTTACTCATGCAAATCCGAATCGTCCTAATGCGGACCAACAACAGCAACAGACCTGCGAAGACAGGGAGCAGTAACTAAGAGCCTGGGGACAAGAGAACAGTGAGAAAGAGAGATAGCAGAGAACTGTACAAATGGTACAGTTTCTCTAAGCTCACTTTACCAAGCCCAGCAGGTAGCAAGTTGAATATGTTACGTGTCCGAGTGAATATATGGTATTTCAAGCCAGGAGAAGGCTGGAAACTTGGACTAATAAGTGGGGAAAGTGAGAAGGTCGGAGATATTGTGCGTAATACCGCGGGCATTCGCCCTCTTTGCGATGCTTACGGTTTAACCATAAAACAAACTGTGCTTCGTGTCGCTGTACACCATCCCGTATGATCCTCTGCATCCCTTCCGCATTGCCTCTTCTTTTTCCCTCGTCTACTCAGCATATATGTATGTATATTATATACTTATGGGTTCGTCCCGAGAAGTCAGCTACGGTAAGTGCTGCAAACACTAACGTGCACCTGCCACGTTTCATAAACCCCGCGTCGAGAATCGATAAATTATAATCTGGGGCCTTCTCGTTCAACGTTACAAAAACGTTTCTGGCAACGCGTTATACAGTAAAGCTCATACTTAGTAATGGCACACCCATGAAATTAATTTGCTAAGCTCCGTCGAGACATTCGTTTCCGAGTAATCCAGCTTAATAGTACGACAAACAATTAGAACTATCGCTCGTTAATGCTATTACCTGCCCACCACTATGTTTTAAGATTATTTCATCATGTGGGCAACGACGAGTGAACAACGATAAACCCACCAAATGCTCCGGTTGTGAGTGAACAAAAAAAAAGCAGATGGAAAATCACCGGCACAGAATGTTACCCGTCGATGCATGTGGAAATCGTTTGGGGGAGCAAAAGGGACCAGCAGTCTGCCCAAGCTTTGTTCACTCCATCCATACTCGCGTCACTGAATCCACATGATCGATTCAGCCCGCGTTTTCGTGTCCCATTTGCATCAAGCAAACTGGCTGGCTATATAGATGATAAGTTTGCGGATATAAACGTTTTTTTTATTCTTCCTGGAACTTTGTATTCTCTCTCTCACTCTCTCTCTCTCTCTCAGTATGTTTCTCTTCGCTTTTCGGTCCTACGAACCTATAACACATTTGCAGATTGGAACGAGCAATAAATTATTAAGACGACTGTATGCATTCGTTGGCGACGAAGCGGTTCACTTTATACTTTAGTAGATATATCAGTGTACATATGGACACTCTGATGCCACAAGAAAAATTGGCCATGCAGGTTGAGTAGCGGTAGTTACGAGATAAGCCGTAAAAAGGTAGGATCTGGTGTGTGTATGACGCGTAAATTGTGAGCCAAGCACGAGATAGCTAACGCAGAGCATATGTATATATTGACTGGAAAAGAGATGAACATCGATATTTACAATCTGCGGTATGAAAGGCGCCAACAATGGTATATCATAGTGTAAAATAAGAAAAAGGCGAGTGAGAAAGAGAGACGAAGATAAGAAACTGTTCATGACAATGAATAACAAAAATCTAATATAGCAAGTCTCTTCAATATTTTTTTACGATAGCTCGTTCACCCTGGTCTTGGTTGAACCACGTTCTCTCATCAACGAGTTATCCTTATCTGGTCCTCGGTCCTCACAATTGATCTTTTTTCTTACCTCGAGTTTGATTTTCTGCTAGTGCGTGTATTCAAATACGTATAGTGAACCAGATACGTAATCCGCTCGAGAAAGGAGTCTGCTTGTTTATGACACTAGGAGGACAATGAAGTTTTGTTATACACTAATAATAACTATTCAATGTCGTATAAAACGGATTCTCTTGATGCCGCGAACGTACTTGTGAACGTGAATCCAACGAGAGACGCAAAGCACTGAAAACCTCAACCCTAGCCTCTTGAAACGAGCTATGAAAACGCGTATACTACATACTATAAAATCGTGATCTCCCTACATCTGATATTACCTACAGCAGGTAAAAGTACCACCGGGCATAAGCTTTAACCTTTCTAGAGATCCTATGCCCCGCGAAAACATCGAAGGCAGACCATTTTATTGCACCATCTCGTCGGGTGAACGTCATCACTCATACTTTACATACATGACGTGATACGTGTAACGAAATATGCTGGTTGACATTTCAAACTGATGGAATGTTAATACGCTTGGACTCGTTTCTCACTCGTTTTAACCTTAAAAGTTATTATTATAATGAAAGATTTTTTTAAAATGTACAATTTATATTTGAGAAAATAAGTTTTTTGCGCAAATAACAATCCAGCCCCAAAGCATTTTCATCTTTTTTGTATCAGAGCTATTTTAGCAAATAAGTAAATACGTCACGTACATCTATTAGAGTATTCAATCATCAGTGACACGATCGGGACGTTCAATTGTCAGTATAACATTCTTGAACAGAAGAAAAAGTCTGAGAATAATGAGAAAATACGACACATTTCATTTCCGTGGCAAGAATCAAAATGTCGTCACGCAAGGATATAAACACACAGTTATAGAGATTGATGTGGATGGTGGCTGCTGATACAATGCTCAAATTTCCCGTCGGGGTCGTAATATCAATTACTTTTAACTGAATTGGAGCCAGTTTGAGGTTAACCATTGAGATGAAATCGTCTTTCGAATTATATAGATGGGAAGTGACATACGAGTATGAAACCCAAAGGCTAACTTGTTCGATAATCTTTGTTATAAAGAGGATGAAGAAACGGTGACAAAGAATTTCATAGTTTGAGTGCGCGCTCTCTTTCCGTAGTTTCCACACTTAAATATAAGGACATTGAAGAAAAGGTGGATAAAGAAGTAGGGTTTTGTCAAAGAAAAGGAGGAGAAGAAGAAAAGGATAAAGAGAAAGATGAAAAATAAGAAGAAGAGGGCAATGGAAATGAAACGGTAGAAGAAACCGATGTTGAGAAAAAAGATAACCTCATAGAAGCCCTGGAAATCTAATAGAGCGAAGGACGGCGAGGTAGGATGAGATATTGGCTCAGAGGTAGTACGATCGATGCGGGATGACTGTCAGTACCATGATGCCATATACCTCATCTATACTGTACTACATACCATACATATAACTCCAAAGACTTATAAAATCCACCTCTTCTTCATCTTTCGGTCGTATCGAGGAATTCGTGGCAGGTAACTCTCGTTCCCTATGAGAAATTTCTATATATATATATATAATTTAATAACTTCTTTCTCC
>JABMBV010049064.1:0-14180 GCA_018906735.1 Mesochorus sp. PSUC_FEM 10030011
ATAAATTTAATTAATTGAAAAATAATTTGTTTTTAATTGAATATAAAAATAATTATGGTTTTTATCGAAAAATAAATAAAAATTTTCAATTAAATTCTCCACTCGTGAGTTTTTTGTGGATTAAAAAAACATGCAACTTGAAAATATTACGTGAACAAAATTATGCATGAAAACAATCGTGGTGTTTTTCGAAAATATTTTGAAAAAGAAACTTTCTGTAACAAGGCATTTAAAAAAAGATAATAATTTCTGACGGTTTCTTTCTTATCCAAATTGTATGCTGTTACTCGTGTGTGGTTTCGGATAAAAAAAAGAAAAAAAAACAGATTAGATAAGCGCTTGTATAATCGTCTTTTAATACATGTGGGTCACAGGTGATAGTAGTGGTGAGATTTTGTAATTTTTCCGTTGGCGTCGTTGTGGTCGGTCCAGAGAGAGAGTTCCCGCGCGCGGGATCTTTCTCTCCGCGACCGCGTCGCATTGTGTTAGACCGCCTACGAGCCCAGTCCTCAACCACTTTTTCGTTGCTATGTACGCGTACACTAACACATCTGACCAATGGTCGGAAAAAGGGTTGCCAGTGCTTCACATTTAAGTATCACTATTGTCGAGATTTTTATTTCTCAGATTTTTTTTTCAATGCATCATCTAATATAATTGAAAATACATCGAAAAATAAATAAATAATTTAAAAATTAATTAATGGAAAAATTTATACAAAAATTATTTTAAAATGTGTTGTCATTTTGTTTTTCATGAAATTTTATAATCAGTGGAACGTCGATGGATCTCCATCTGATTCATGATCTTTTTGTTTTCTTTTTGTTATTGTAAACTATTTATTGTGATTATTATTAACTAATTATAAAATCACGATATCGTTGCTGAGTTTGAGAGCCGCTGGAGCACCAACTTTTGTTTTATTATTTACGATCCTCGTGCGCGGGGCTCTCTTTTACCGTCTCTAACGAATCCTTTGGCCCAGTGTGGGCTCTTCTTTTATTTCTTCTTTGCCTTTCATTTGGCTGTAGAGATTTTTCTTTATTTTTATTAAACCGCGTTATTCCTGAGCCTGTAATAAAATGTATATTTATACCATTTGAAAAATCTTTCATTCTAACAAAAATTCCAAAAAATCATATGCTAAGAGAATTCGAATAAATAGAAACAAATTTAAAAAAATAACTATCAATTTCGAAAATGTATTTTTATTCAAATTCTTTCTATGTTATTATCCAAATGATTTTTTTTTAACAGATTTTCGTTTTTATTAAAGGCGAAAAATTTATTTTTTGCAAATTCGTTCATACATTTGGTACAAAAAAATAATTTATTTGCCAGCAGTATTGCTAATGTTTTGCTATTGTTTTCCAAATTGCTTTTTTTTGTCAATTTGTGGTTGAGTTAAATAAAAGAAGCAAATGATATATGCGAAGTCTCGTTAGAACGCGAGATGAGAAAATTCTCCCGCGCTTAAAATGAGTGCGCAGTCCATTCTCCCCCTTCCCTAGTCTCTCTCTCTCTCTCTCTCTCTCTTGCTCTCTGTTTCACTTGGTTTTCTCCCTCCCTTATCCCACGTCGTGACCGTTAAAAAATAAAGCAAACGAACGGCGAGAGATCGAAGAGATGGAGAAGGAAAGAGGAGGCAAAATGTACTCCGGAGTGGGGAAAGACCACCGGAGTGCCGCACGACGAACAAAACCTTACTCCCCGAGTAACCAATAACGCCCACGGTTCTTCAGCTCTCTTTTTTTATTTTCAAAAGTATTATATGCGTGCCCAGAGAGAAAGAGAGAGAGAGAGAGAGCCTCTCTTTTCGTGTATATATATATATATGTGAGTGCCCCCGAAAGATCTTCTCCCGCACACATGTGATTTAAATGGCCAGACATTTAAACCGCCTGTATACTCTTCTATATATACAAAACTTTTTGTTTTTTGTTGTTGTCGACCCTTTTTTTTCATCTTTATTTTCTCCTCACTACCCTCCCTTACGACAAGTGCAATTCAAGGACGTCTTCGAATTTTTCTCCTCCTTATTCCACAAGCCTGAGAATCTTTCCCTCTCCCTCCCCCTCCCCTTCAACTTCTTTCTCTCTTTCTCTCTCATTCTTCTCATGCTTCTTTTGAATTGTTCTCGAGTTAACGCGTGGTATCTCTTTTATATCTGTATATATATATATACACGGAACGAATTAATTAATTCGTCGTTTTCTCGTTTGACGATAAATTAAATTGCGCGGGACCGACAGACGAGTGGCAGCCGGGGAACACGATTAAAACACTTGACCACTGAGTATATCGTCTCGGTGATTCTTCTCTTTTATTTTTATACTTTGAAACCCGATGTTACTTAATTCCAATGTTTAGGGATATTTTTTTTATTCTTCGATTGTTCTTTAATTTTTGTGCATTGTTTTTTCATAATTTTTGTATTATTTTTGTATTAATTATGAATCTTTGAAGGGACATAACATAATCGTGTGATCAAAATTGATAAAGAGAATTCTTAATCATTATTCTTCATTTAATTATTGATATTTATCGTGAACTTCCTCTCGTTAGAACTCGAGAAAAGAAACACCCGAATGTTCGATCGATCGAGATTACCCTTTTATATATCGAATATTCGATCAATCGTATTTCGGTGAAGATCACGATTCAATTAATGATTCTATCAAAGTGACTTGTGTTCCTTTTGAATAAATTCCAATCCAGTGTGTGTGTGTGTGTCCGGGGCGTGTATTTTGTCCCGTAAATTCTTGAACGACGGCTGCAAGTAGCGAAAACCCCGAATCTTGTTTTCTAAGGCTAGTTTACATTTTATTCAATTTTTCAGAGTCAAGGCAATTCGCAAATTATTTCCGAAAAACTTGTCGCCGTCGATATTCAGTCTTTATGTCGAGCGTTCGTTATTTTATCATTTATCTCGGGGTCTGTCAGCTGTTTAAAAAGCCAACAAAGTGTTACACCAGCGACTTGTCTCCATTTCTCGATCTTTTTTTTTCTTTCAATTTTTTTTCTTCTTTCTTTTTTTTTCGGAGAAAATGTGTTTGTCCCACCAATCAACTTAATATTGTGAGAGACTCGTATGTATATACGCAGTAAAAACGAGCAAGAATGAGAAGCCTCTCCGACTTTCATCAAAGTAATGACGATCGAGCAGTTTGCACTTCTTTGACATTTTTTATATTTTACAACGTCTCCTATGAGGGCTTTCGTTCTTTAAAGACTTGAAGAATATTAAACACACCGCGGGACGCAGTGCAAGTGCACCGCGCGCTGACCGGAGAGTATTCACATTACGAGACGACTTTATATGTGTGTGTGTGTGTGTGTTTGTGCGTTTACACACATTTATATACGAGAGGGCTGAAGAAATGACTTGACCAACTTGACGTTTCTTGTTCACAAGTCTTCTCGTCTCGGGCCTCAGCGCGTTTGTCGGAAAGGCGCGTTATGTTCTCGTTATATCAGCGTATATATCTATATATACACATTTCGTGATCCTCCGCAGGCCTCGAAACGACTGTTTTTCTTCTTTTCCTTCTCCTTCTTCTTCTCATTCTCTTCCACGTCTTCGTCTTTCTTCTTTACACTGGCGTTTCTTGAAGATTAACGGTCCAACCCCGCGAGAGAAAAAGATCTTCGAAAACGTACCTCAAACAACGTCCGGAGATGAAACGTTGGGAAAAATAGTCGTTTTGAAAAATCGAGGTGTTTCTTAAGTGAGAAAGGCCCGTTGAGGGTCCATCTATAGACCCTATCATTGTCTCTTTCGAACCTATAACGCCCTGTCACCCAGTCCACGATCGACAATTCATTTGATTCCATTCTGTTTTTAATGAAAGAACGTTTTCTCGTATTTGATGAAATTTCGACAAATTTGCCATTTGCAATTGAATGCCCTACATTGACAATCTTTTGAATTCTACCGTGAATGCCTTCGATCGATATTTTATCAATAAATTATTTCAACTCTGATTAAGTTCGTCAGTTAATTTTGAAGAAAATTTAAATTGGGAAAAATTCATTGAAGCTTTTTTTTTATTCTACATTTATACTGTAAAATATAATTAATTTCTTAAATTTTACTGTCATTTTGCTGAATATTATTGACAATCTATTGACAATATATATGACAATGGTATTCGGCTTCGGGATGAAATTTAGAGGTTGATTTTGAGAAAAGTTGCAGCGAAAAGTTCTCACGTTTCATTTTCTTTTTTGCAATTGTATTTACCGGCGTGAGAAAATTATACCTTCTCAATACATTTTCAGCTTTCCGCGGCTTATTGAAAATTGACAAAATGAAGAATATTACGGAAAAAATGTAGGACTTTTTGCCTTTTACCCAAATCATTAGACAGGCTTGACTCGTTCTTGAGGTCCCGATGGATAGAGTTTCTTCTCTCACGCGGCACGTTCATCTACATATCTGTCCCGAAGATTTTTTTTTTTTACTTACAGAAAGACAGCTCGAAAACATCTCGAGTCGTAATTCACGTTCTCCCTTGTGCACGAAATTGCACCGAGTTTACTGGGAGGAAGGTCAGAAATTTCTGTGAGAAGATTTCACTGGTTTATAGTGGAAAAAATCATTGAGTCAACATTTCCCGAACCTGCCATAATAAATAATAATTTTTCGACGTACAGGTCGTGCTTGAGAAGCTGAAATGAGGGTCCCGAGCTCTCAACGACAGCATCCTTGATTTTTTTTACTCCTTTCGACATTTCCGCCGCCACCCTACGCGCGAGTCAGCCAAACTCGTCTCTGACCTTCTCCAACTTTCACAGATCTTAGTTTTCCCTCAACCGTTCAACGCTCCGGGGACCTTTAAACCGAGAATAAAATCTAATAATATAAGTATCATAAATTTTTACTCGAAAATTTTTGACTCCAGTTTTTAACGGTCAAAATAAATGGTTTATTGTCGCAGCAGGTCAATTATAGAATTTTGACGAACATAAGAAATTTTTATGCGTTTATGTTCTACTAAAAAATGGAAAATCTCTGTCAGTCCGAATTTTTGCCAGTTTCGAGGTCTTTCAGTTGCCATTTAAAGTTCTTTCGCCACAGCCTAGAATTTAAATCAAATCGGAAAACAGCTTTTGATCTTTCGTTTCAATTCTTTTTTTATCCTCATTCAATCTATCGAATATTTACAGATAAAATATAGATAAGACAGGATACAAAACCGCGTAACGGAAGTCAATTTTAAAAAAATTGATTTTTCGTCGCGAGCGTCGAATTTACGTTACGCTTGACGGTGCTGCCCTCAACTAATATCCGTTCGATTCACTGTCCATCGACCGGTTCGAGATCGTAAATTTTCCGGTGTGCGGTGAACCACAAACCCTTCCGCCCGGTTGCAATAAGCAACTATCCAGACGACTGCCCTTCTCCCTTTTGATTTCCCCCTCCTTTTCGTTATTGCGAATACAATCTTGCGTCTAATAAAAAGATCGCAGAAATATATCTTCACGATACTCTCGGCTTGTCTTCCACAGTTTACAGCTCAGATTTCTTTGCGCGGTATTACTTTTCCCTTACGCTCGACGCATGGCGCGCGGGATCTTTTACAAAGCCCCAGGATGTGTCGATTATGCGGGGTCACATGTGGGCTCGTGAAAATCTTAATATTTATCGTTGGTAAAATTTTATCACATTCAAATAAAAAAATGTTAATTGCGTAATCAAAGCTCCACAATAAATCGTAGTTAAATCGCTTTTTTGCCTTTAATAAAAGCCGTAATTTGTTAAAAAAAATAGCAACAAATGATTTGGTCATTATATTAATAATTAATCAAACAATAAAAGAATTAAATAATGAATCAATTATTTTCAAGACGTATAAGTCGGACAAGGATGAGATGAAACTTAAAAATTCATCACATCGTCAAAATTGAGTTATCAGATTTTTGTACATTTTTAATAAATTAAACATATCTAGGGACAAATCAAATAATCACGTGTTCAAAATTTAATTGCTCGTTTTTGGTAACTTTTTAATAATTTAAACAAATTTAGGGGTTGATGAATGATAATGATGACGAAAAAAAATTTTTTTTTTCATATTTAATAAATAAATTCATGAGTTTGCACGAGATAAAAAATTGGAAGTTTTATATCGTTGAACGTCAACTCAGTTCAGGCTAAGGACACGCACATCCTTATACATACGCCCTCATCTCGTTCGTATTCATCTCCATCTTTATTCGTGTGGGTATTACATACACGTTAGACGCCCAGGGCCTAAGACCAGTCTTGGCGCCATCGAAAAATGCACAACGATTCTCCCGGGCTCGCCCATCGACGATCCGTGCTGTAAATCGTGAGGGATTTTCAAGTTCATCTCGCTATCTCTCATGCAGCAATGGGAGTTGCTTGCTACAAGGGTTCCAAGTGGGATTTCATATATTTTCATTGATTCGTCGAGAAGAAGTTCAACACATTTTATTACTTTCTTCGGTCTCTTTTAGACATTTCGAAAAACTTCGTTGGTGGCTAGACTTAAATTTTAAAAGCCCAAAAACTTGCATCCATTAGGTTTGTAAAAGGGTCAAGTCAAGAACTGGGGAGGTTTAACGACTTTTTTCATTCGATAATTACCTCGCCGTCCAACAATTCATGTTATTATACTCATGTTATCTTTCGAAGATCACTCATAAAAATGTAGATAAATTTTTCAACGATTTTATTTCGTTTTGGAATGAAATGATTTTTAGTTCTGTAGAGGACCAAATTTTGTATGAAGCTTCCTAATTTTGTTTTTTTTTTGTTTGGAGAATCAGGTAATTGGAGTATTTAATTAAGACTTGAACTAATAATCAGCATTTGAAAATTAGCAACGATATAATATTTTTAATTCTTCATTTTATTATTTTTTTTACCTATTTTATTTTATTTCCTATCTTAATCGTGAGAAATTTCTTTTCCCTTGGATGTTTTTCATCTTGGCTCGATCTTTTTCGTGTGTTTGTGGAGTTTTGTGCTCTTTAAGTCCTTGAGGGTTAAAGGAGAGTCAATAAACGTCAGGCATGGGAACGCGTTTTTGTTTCTTTGGATTTTCACCGACTAGCACGAGAGAAAAATTTCTTGGTCAAGTCGTTTTACTAGTATATCTATAAGTTTTCGGGCTACGGGGTCTTCCGCTCCCTGAAAACAATGTCCCTGACAGTGGCGGAAACAGCCCGGAATCTTGTGTGGGTGGAAAACACATGGCAGTCATACATTCAATACACATTATTATATATCTATATCTACGACCCAAAAGATTTTTGGGATAATATGCCAAGGCGTCTCGTTGCAACTTTCAACTTGCATGAACTCCTCCTGTGCAGAGTTTGCTTTTCGAGATATACGGCCAAGACGTCCGGTCAGCTGTAAAAATTTCGCAGAATTTTTCCTCCGCACAGTCAAAAATGAATTTTTTCTTTGGCATAATTAAGATTACGATTTTGTTTTGTCCTGTGAGAGCTGTTCCACATTCATCCAGCTTTTTTCTTACCTGTTTGTGTTTCAGAATTTTTTTCTTTTTTTTTTTCACGCCTATCTATAACACGTTTATATGTGTGGTCTCGGTTGGAGCTCTCGATCTTTATCTTCCTATATTTATCCTATTCTCAAAATCTTCCCAATTCATTTCTATACCAACTTCGAAAATTTCTAACTCCAGTGATATCTTTTTTCGAAGACCATTTTTTTTTCTCTTCTCCATTGACGTTTTATAGACACACGGTCGAGACCGTGAATTTTCATGGTCTTGGTCGCTATTGAACGCAAACATGATCGCCACTGGAGATTCATATTTAAAGAGCCACAAACATTTCGGGACTTTAAATATTATCTGGGCGGATGATGATAACGAAATTTGTCTGCATGCCTTATCACGTATCTGGGAGACGCAGACTATTTTTCCGCCCGAATTTTTACGCTTTTCTAGTTTGTACACATGATAAATATGATGGTAGAATACATTTTTTTAGTTGAAAACACCAGCTGTTAAAGCTAAAAATGAAATAATTCACAAAAAATCATTTTAAATTCGTTCATTCGTTATTTATAGAAAAATTGTATTTATTAAAAATTATTATTCGTAACGTTACAAATTGTATACCGAGTGAAAAGAGAAATATTTAAAGGGCAAATATTACCACCGGACCTTTAAACGTTCAAAATTCCATCATCCACTATGGTCTTCAAACGTTTGAATCAAGGTAAAGATTTTTTTTTTTAAAGAAATGAATAAATCCCCGAAATGCTTGGTCCTTGAGATTGGGATAAAAATCTCGGGTGAAAAGTTTTCATATTCTTCCGGATCGTTTGTATTTTGGTTCAAAGGATCTTTAAAAAAATCTATTCTGTTCCTTTCCTGCGTCTGGACTATCGGCTGCCACGCGAGTTCGTTAAATGCCGCGTTGGTATCGTCGCGTCTCGTGAATGCAAATGAATCTATAGGATAGACGTGAGCGGGGTAGAAGGGTGGAGGAGGATACGAGAAGGAGTTCCAGGAACGTCGGAAGCTTCACACAAACGGCCAGGCACAGGTCCTCTCCCCTCCCTTTTGAAATTCCTGCACGAGAAGGAGAGGATTATAAGACGCTCGAGAGAGGCCAAGACCGGTCTTCGGTTTCCCGCCAACGTTTCTTCGGCACGTATCTCGCGGTAAAGTCTGTGAGAGCCCGCGCAAGCCTGAGGGGATGGAGGAGGCTCTCATTCCCTCCCTCCCTCCCACCCATTCCTCTTACCAAGATTCCTTCCTTCGGCACTCAGCTGATCGTTCCTTGATCACTCCAGGACAGCGTGTGGTCTCTCCTGCCTTTAACTGTCGGAACTTATCGTCGATTTTTAAAGACCTTCAAGGAAGAAGAAGAAGCAGTGGAAGCTTCGTGAATTTCGTAAGGTAGAACATATACTGTTGTCAAACAGCTGGTGTTACCACACCGCCGTTCAAACATTTGCACCTCTGGCTCAGTGCCTCCATTCTACTTCATTCATGCTCTTTCGCTCCCTCCCCTCCCCCTCCTCCCATCATAATATTCGTCTCGACGTCACGAAAAAATGCTTCCAGAGATAATGATAATTTCAGTTGTAAAACTGTTATGGATCACAATTTTGAGTTGCCTTAATTTTATGCAGAAGTTTTAGGTATTCATAAAAAGAAATCTTCGAAAAAAAAATTCTGAGATTATATACATTCGGATCTGGAGAAAATAAGAACATTTTTAACCAAATTTCGAAAAAAAAGCTACAACATCGAAATTTCAAATGAAAATCCCAAATCTTTGGTCCGAAGTTATTCATTATTTTGTTGAAGAACATCTTATTGGTGATATTTTAGAAGAATAAAGCAACACCATTCAAAATGGATCGAATCCAAAAGCGGTGGCGATCAAAGTTTTCAAAGTCAGAAGATCGAAGTGATCGTGTATTGAAACTTACCGAAGAATTTTTTCTCCGTACTTTATCTTCCACAAAAATGGCTCTTATGATCAATACCATTGATTTATGCCTGTTGTATAGCCAGCATGTATAGGTGCGACTCGAGACTGTCGCGAATTCGTCTTGAATGAATGAACACAGAGTCTCAAGAATATAAGAGACCTTTAAAGTCTTCAACAGGGCGAATGTTCTACGGTGATCCTACGGATATGTTTCAGAAGGACATTCAAGAGAGTTTTCGTTCAATAAAAATGTCGTGAAGACGAAGACGAGGTACCCCGCCCAAAGTCTCGTTCCACCTTCTCACTTTCTTCGTGATATTGTATGCGCGCCCCCGGGGGTTGGCTCCGATCCCAATCGCAATGTCCCGGCGATCGCGCGACAGGGAGCGAAGAAGTCTTGGATATTTGTCCATCTTCGTCGTCTTCCTCTTCACCCTCAACTCGCCCTCGCCTTTCTCTCCTACACTGTTCGATGGGTGTGGGAAGACGTTGGCCACTTTGTGTGGTACCTGTACAAGATACACACTGTAAATTTCTATGCGATCTATAGGACAGTTTACTACCTGTGGAAAAGTATCGCCAACCTAAAACGAGATAGCAAAACAAGTGATGAACCTGCCCAGTTCTACCGTTCTTCACCCAATAATTTTTTTTTATTTCATGTCCTTGTCTCTTAGAGCTTTTCCACAGCATTCACCGAATAGTTTATCGCGAACGTTGCACAGTCTTTCTCTTTTAGCATTCTTTCTTCTTGGCCTTTCAGCGTAGTACCTGCGGTGGGATTTTAAAGATCGGGGTTTTCGGTCCAGAGGGCAAGGACATTGAATGAAAAACCACTAAAAATCATTTTCTGACAGAATAATCGGAAGCAATTGTTCAGGTTCGATGAATCATGTGTTCTTTTTAGCAATTGCTAATACGGGGGTAATTGAACTTTGGCAGTGAATCTTCGTATCTCGACTACGCATTTCATTGTGAAACAATTTTTCATCCCTTTTCATATTTCGTGTGCCATTTTATGGCACTGCCGTTGTTTCTTTTCCATGAAACTTTCGGTCTGCAGAACTAAAAACAGGATGTACATTTACGATCTGATTCTTATACATTTCGCACGAATGAAGACTCGAATAAAGCAATGGAGATATCATAGAAACTGGTCTTTGGGTACAGGACGTATGAAGTGAGAGTTAAAACTCGGTAGCGATCGTGGGAGTTTTGCCTCCGTCAACGATCCGTTTTTTTTTTCTGTGGCTAATTTGCCGGAAGATGACCTCAATTCAAGTACACAAGAGACTTTTGGCTCGAACGACATTGCGAAAGGGACACGAATTTTTTTCGGACCCACCCATAACGGGGAAAATCTTTTCGTGATCTAATTTCAGCGTAACGAGGCGGAATCCTGACTGCCGATTATTTGGTGATTGATCGGAGGTGCGGGTTTGGCGAGCACGTCAAATTCTCGATAATCGTTTCAATTTTTCGGTTCGTTACGATTGTGAACGGAATTCTCAATTTTATTTGAACGATACAATGCATTATTGTTTAATTGACAAAAAAATACTATTTTAAATAGTTAAAAATGTACGATCAAGCGACATTCCTAGTCAGGATGAAAGGAAGGAAATGATAGATAGTTGGTGAAACTTCGTGTGAAAGGATATCACGTTCAAAACCTGTTGATCCCTCTGTAGAAGCTTAGAACGGCGTATGATTAATGCCTAAACGTAGAGAAATAGTTCTCAAGGACGAGCAAACCCAGATATATATATAGGCCATCTACTATAAATTTTACCTCCAGTCAGGAGCAAGAAGAGGACAGGTCCACCCTCACATTGAATGCCAACTTGGTAGATCCTTTCGGCTCACGCGGTCAAACGCGGGGCTCAATTCCATCTTCAAAAAATATATATATATCTATGACTGTGTGGGATGTTTTTAATGGGGTTGCGACGGGATGTAACGCTCTTTTAGCTTATAATAATAGCATCGCAAGAGGGAGTCAGAAAAATCAGGATTTAGCTATGTTGGATTGAAGAAGTTGAAGAATTTTGTGGGAATTTAAGATGTTGGAGTCCAAGGGTGGATTGTTGATAAAAAAAAGGCCGATATATGTTCATCAATCCATGGATTATAGCTAATGTGAACTGCAGGAACAAGTAAACATGGACACGAATGAGTAAAAAAACCACACACTTATGCCTAATTCTCTAATTCCATCCATTGTCGTTCCTCAGTCTGTGCACACACACATTTGGGACCGAAGGATCAACGAGGAAGAAGGAAGGAGATAGCGTTAGGGCCTTTCGTGTCCTGGGAAAGATTATACGATTCTACAGGCCTATATAGCCTCGAGAGTCTTGTTACCATGCGGACAAACAGGTTAACATCCTCTTACAATATTTATCAGCTTCTTGAAGGAGAACGAGACAGAGATATGCCCTTTCCAGAGAATCCTGTCACATCGACACTCCCTGGTCCCTGTTATGGTTGTATTACGTGAATGTATGTGTGTCTATGGGACTCATGATGAAAAAAGTAAAGCCTTCCGAGTGTGTATGGAATGGTGCAGACCCACGCGATTCATTGGGGCAGGGATTTGGTATTCTGGCGTCGGCGGCGTCGTTTCAGCCCTTATGGCGCGGATTCTTCGAGTGTGGGCGTCGCTGCTGGTGTTTTTGGCGGGAAACCCAACCCATAACTGCTGCCCTGGTTTCCGTTAATGTTTTTGCCTTCTGTTGTCTGTTAGAATGTCTTGATGAACGTCGCGGCATCTTTGCTTGTTGATATCCAGATGAGAGACCCACTTGAAGGCTCATCCTCAAGTGGTGGACTCTTCAGCCACCGTTTTTTTTTTCTGTGATAGTAAATCTCGTCATCCACTTTTTATATTGTCTGTATTCCACTCCCTCATCCAAAATTCATATCGATCGATTTGTCAGGCTGGAAGAGTAATGAAAGTCTCGAAACTTTCCAGACCACACGCCGCGAGAGGAAAAACGACCGAGTATACAATTCAAAGGATCGCTGGGCGGGATTGGGCACTTTTTAGAGAAAGCTTATATAGCCAGGGCATTTTTACTTTCCTCCCGCAAAAGTGGCGGGCGAGTTTTTCGAAACGAGCGGAAAATATGCTATGCTGCGAGAAGTCTTTGGAAACGTTTAATCCTGACAATTATTTGCTTTTGGGCTGTCATTCCACTCTGCTGACGACTTCCAAACATCCCATTTTCCAGTGGACTGTTTAATTTGCCTAATATATGTTTTTTTTTCGACCTGTTTTTGCCACTTCCAGCTCTAATCCACGATTTATTTTTCGTTTGAATATACACATTGTACCTTATTGTTGTTTTAGTACTGGGAAATCGTGGGGATTAGACAGGGGTCCTTAATATTTTTGGCCACATCCTTAAATCGATTCTTCTCAAACTTAACGTTCGAATCAATGGAATTTAAATTCCAACCGTGGTAAAGGTCTAGAACTTTTTTTTTTCTGAATATGGGGCAATCCTCCCGGTACCGTTTTCCAATGATGGCACGTGCTAAAGTCCATCGTTCAAACTTAATTAGCTATTAGTTTTCCGATTTAGTACTTTTTTCCTCACAGTCCCTTTATACCGAGAGCTTTGCGTTTCTTTTTTTTTTCTTATCTCAAAAAAATCCTGGGCTATCGTCTTTTTTCTCTTCGGTCGACAGAGTGTGGGAGCGTGGCGGCGTGAGATCAAGTTTTTATGGGTCGAAGGATTTTTTTTCCTTCGGACTTCTCGTTCCTTCTTTCTTCCTCTCTCGCGATCTTTTCCTCGTCTCTTTTAGGGTCTTGGGACTTGGCTCTGCAAAAGGGACCGCGGTGAGACGAAGCAACGAGACAGAAAGGGAGGGAGGGAATCTGGACGGGTCTGAGAAGGCGCGCGGCATATACGAACGTGCTCGACAAGGACGCGAGAGCAGAAGACGGTCGCGGCCTTTTAAATCGCGCCAGTCAAAGAGGGATTTAAAAATGGCCGGTCCCCCGTCAGCTGATTTCTCTCTCTCGCTCTCGCGTTCGTTTCTCTCGGGACTATGCGGTCGCGCCGTCCCTCGAGGCCTTCATCAACATCGAGCTCGGACCCGGCGAGCTGAGCTTCTCACACTGAAAAGCCAGAAGAAACGTTAGCTGAAATGGAAAACTCTGTCGAGGCTCTTGTTACTAGGAATTTCGCCTGAATAATGATGATGATGATGTGATTTTTTTTTTCTTCCCTTTACGCTCTTTAGACACGCTCCCTTCGTCTCTTCGAAAATCTTTAAAGGTGCCAGGTCCAATTAGGAGGATAATAATCCTTGGAAAACTAATCTTATTTTTATGCTGCATTTGCGAGATCCCAATCAGTAATTAGCTGCTCGAAATGTGAATTTCGATCGAAACATTGCGATCAGTTTTTGCCATTGAAACATTTTTCTTTGAGATTTAAAATCCATTCCATTCTAACCTATCGGAATTGAAAAGAAAAAACATTTTTTTTTAAATTGTCAGTAAAGTATTTAAGCCGATTTAATATCTGATGATTCTGATGAAAAATCTGCGATCTGCGAATATTAATTAATCCACGATTTTATAAAAATTATTGGTAAAGATTTTAAAAATTTTTTAAATTAATTTGTTAAATTCAGTGCACTAAAGCTTTTTTTGGGCCTCGAGTTTCCTACAATTATTTATTTTTTCAACTCCGTAAATATTCTAAATATTATTATTTTAT
>JABMBV010049175.1:0-14176 GCA_018906735.1 Mesochorus sp. PSUC_FEM 10030011
TCTTAATTTTGAATATGATATTAGGTTATAAAATCTAAAATTAAATTTTAATATATTTAAAAAATCATCTAACGTTTACGAACTTAAAAATAAGAAAAAAAAGCCTGGGGTACTGTAGGACCCCAGTGTGGCTAGTAAGGGTTAATTGAATAAATATATGCTCATACCATTTACTGCTGCGATAAGGCCAAGGACGCACAGCAGTAATCCACGCACGCACATTTTGTAGCTGACAGTCCTGTCAGGAAGCAGCTGTCCGAAGTCAAACTGAAACAGTTATTAAAAATAATCCGTTACTGGTAGCGTTAAGTGAACGATTAAAAAACATTATCGTGTTTGCCACGATTGCGTTTATCTTTATTTGATATTAATATCTCAATAAAAATTACGCAGACATATTTTTACGATAGTGAAGATTTTATCATTTTATCACATTGATGTTTGAATTCATATCTATTGGAAAATAGGATAATTAAAAAAAATCATTTTTTTTATTGTATAAATATTGTTCAATCGATCAAAAAGGAACAATAACGACAAAAAAAATTGTTTGTATTGTTAATATTGATCTTCTGTTGTTGTCGAGTACTGTTTTTTTTTTCATTATCTAATGGTCCATCTGAAAAAATGAATAAATTCGAATTCAATCTAGCCACGATGAAAATGTGGTGAAAAATCTGTGAAAATAAAAACGAAAAAAGAAAAAAAAATCCTGAAGTATTTTCTTCGTGAATTGATTAATCTGGCAAGATCTTATAACTTCATTGATAAATTGATAAACTCCTTTGAAATTACGCGAACTCATATTTCTCATTTTTTTTTACACATACCCATATTTATCAATTATTAAAGCAGGAAAAACTTGGGAGTAATGAATTATAGTCATAGTTGTTCAACAGCAAGATTCTCGTAAATCTTAATCAGTTGACGTTATCGTTTTTCCAAGTGATGAGAGTGAATCGCGACGAGTATCCGATGGACCCAATGTAAATTTCGCTCATCTCGAGAAGACATCGTGCAATATGTAAATGAATACGATTGAAAATTAAATAATACTTTGAAATCGGTCATGTGTAATACCAAAGTACTTATCTAAACTCTCTGTATTATAAGAAAGCAGTCGACCTCTTCAGATTTCATGTTGCTCTTGTTCGTAATTCAACTAGAGCGTGGTCTGTTGGTTCGTGAGTGTACACTCCACCTTCATTATTCGAAATCTCGGATTATATAACGCTATATAGCTATATACTGTATATAGCCGACTTCGATCGAATTTGTGGGAGTGGACACGCGACTCGTAATAATTTTCGATAGTGCTCGATGAGCAAGACCAAAACGATGAGAGTTTCGGTCAAACTGAAACTTTTACCACAAAAATCGTTATTTATGAGTATTACTCCATTTAAAACGTTCTTATAAAGTTTAAAGTTGAATAAATTAAACAAACAACGATTTTTTTCAAGGCTGTATTCATATTAAAAAAATAAAGTTCAAATTTTTTAAATTGGTAGAAAAAATTTGTTGAAGTTGAAGCATTTCCAAATGCTCCTATTACCCAAACAAAAATTGTTATTTATAAGTTTTACTCCGTTTAAAACGTTCTTAAAAATTTTACGTTGAATAAATTAAACAAATAACCTTCTTTCAAGACTGTATTCACATTAAAAAATAAAGTTCAAATTCTTAAAATAGGTAGAAAAAAATTGTAGAAGTTGAAACATTTCCAAATGCTCCTTTTAATCTGAAAATAAAAAATGGAAATAATACATTTCGAAATGATAAAACTTAATATCAATGACGGATATCGCAAGAATTCCAAAAATACGAACTTTTGGTAAAAATTTGATTTATAATAAGGATGTCAGGTGCCAGTTATCTTTACACGATTTATCTTGCATGATCGCAGAATGGTTTAAAATCACAAGACATTTATGTAAATTATTCAAACATTATTAAAAGAGAAACTGCAAAGCTCTTTCTTTCTGATTTATAATACTCAAGTGAAATTCAATATCGTATGGAACAATGACGAAAAATATATATACGCCCGAGTGTCGAAGATAAAAAAAAATAATAATACTCGTCATTAAAGTTGTCGCAGAATTTAGAAACGTCACCTGAAACAGTTTGCGATCACGCTTTTCTACAAGTGGGGGATAACCTTTTTAATTGGCGCAATGAGGAGCCACCGCAACCGTGGTCTGAGCGTGACTGCGGTCTTACCTAATTAATTTATAATAAGAGAGATTGAATGAGAGAGAAAGAGGAAGGAGGGGGGGAGGGGAGGAGAGGGGAGGGAAGGGAAGAGATAGAGCGAGAGAGCAAGAAGCGTAATAGGTGATTAGTTTATCAAATTAAGGTCTGATCCGCTTTCACCTCTACAAATTTCTCTTGCATCGGATGAGAATAATTTTTTTCTTCTCTTGCTCTTCAGATAGGCCGTTACCTCGCCAGTGAAGATCAAACTGTTTTTGCAGATTTTTTTTTTTCATATATTAAATATTTCAGGCGATTTTAACATGCTGAAAGCTCAAATTCTTCAAAAAGAAAGATAAAATATATGATTCTTACAAAATTTGTTACGATGCTTACGAAGTTTCGTTAGTAAAGTAAAGAACTCCCTCAGTTTTGGCGTTCTCGATGAAACAAAGGATTCTTCTGTATTTGAACTGTCCATCATACTGAAAAGTTGGCCGAAAGTCGGCACGTTATCCACGTAAATGCAAGAGACGGTAATCCTAAGATCCCTGCATTCACCCCGACAAATGAGCTTGGATTGTAGTTTTCCTGACCCCTTTGCTAAGGGAGTACGAGTTGCATAATAACAAGGATTGTTTGACTGGGTCTCCATGATTCGGACAGAATCTCTGGGGGATGAATAGAGCGTGATATTCCAGATCGAAAAGTCCTTTGCAAGTATTTTCAAAAAATGAAACCTTCAACGAGATAGCTCGAATTTTTGAAAGCCAATCAGAGAGCTCGGTTAAACGAAGAAACCTAGCGTAGCATGGAAAATCAGTTTTAGTATTGTATCACACGACTACGGACTCTGTGAATCCCTACTAGGCGGCACAGAACATCGCCCTACAGCTGTGATCCGAGCTGTGATGACATGAAAGATACAATAAAAAATAAAATTAATAAAATAGTGCTTGTATCGCACAGTACTCGTACCGCAGGAGTAAATCATCTTTATCACTTTATCTTTCCACTTAATCCTTCTTGTCGCGATAATTTAACCATAAATTTGATTATTTTTTATCCGCAAAGAAACACTATGTTTAAAAAAAAAAATTGTTATTATTTTTTATCCATTTATTCAAATTTTTTTGAATTCACATTTATACTTTCTACACATTAATTTTACATTAATTTTACATATTTTTATTACAATTAATTGAAATTGATAAATAATGCATAATATCACGTCTCCTTCCAGTAAAGTGGTCATTTTTATTCATTGAAATAGAAATAATTAAGGTAATTGAAACGTCAATAATACGGCTATCATATTTTTTGTATTAAAAAAAAAGTTTAATAAGTAATAAAGGAAAATTAACAAATTTCCACCCACATTAAATCGTTCTTGTTTCTACAATAAGCTTGAACAACTCTTTTTTTACCTCTCTATCGGACACTCTGTCACTCAGTATGCTTTTAATAAACGAAAAAATATATATAATTGAAACGTTCACGTATACTAGGCCGTGATGTTTGCGACAATCGAAGGTTACAAGTTTTCATCACAAAAGATAACTGATGGCGTGTCGCGTGCACACTTCAGCCAGTCATCTCACTAAGCCACAGAAGTGATAGCTGTGGAGGTACAGGCTGGAAGGGGTAGGGGGATGCTGATAACGAACTGGCGTAGCAAACACCTAATATTTCCGCTTGAAACGAGTTATTTTTTTGCAGAGTTAGTTGCATTTCTAATTAAATCACATCAGTTATTAAATTACAAATCCAAAGATAATTATTGCATTGCCATAATAATTACATTAATTTGATTAAAAAACACTTTTGTTGTGATGAAAGAGACGATTGATGAAAATGTTTAAAATAACTGTTAATTGGATATAAAGTTGACAGCAGAAGTGCTCGCTTCATCTACTCTTTAGAGCACGCGGATTATACGGTGCACACTTCAAACTGTGAGCTGTTTCGCGCGGTAGTCACCGTTTGATTCGCAACGTGGTTTTCAAAGTGTTTAGCAAAGCCGCAGATCTTTCAAAGCCAATATAATATATACTGAGTTGCAAAGGAGGCAACTGCGTGGTCACGGCTTTTAAGGAAGGCTTCAAACACTTTGGAAATTTCAACAATAAACTTGTCAACGGGATATAACTTGCTAATTTTTAATTTAAACAGTGCGTAGAGAATTACGAAACCTGGGTCGTAAGCTACTTGGTTTATTATCTATTTCAGAATTATTTTTGTTGAATATTCTTCTTGCAGTTTCCATTGTTGAATATTAAGCCATAGAATTTATTTCGGAGCTGCATTTCATTCTTTGATATCTTGTATAATGTAGAGAGTGTATTATATTTTAACGAAATGTACTTTCAGAAAATAGTTGTAAAAAAATACGAACAAATCACCTACAACACAGGAGAAAAAAAACAGCTTAAGGCTAGCCTGTAAAGCGGCGCTGACGCTAATTCCTTTAGGGCACATAGTGAAGTGTTCACACCGAGCGCCACAGGCCTCAGGCGTTGGTGAGGGGTGAAGTTTTTCAAATCATTTCTTTTTTTTAGAAAAACTTTTGCTCGTAACAACACATTGTGGGGTGCGAACGGGGAGAGGGTTAACAAACATTTGACGACAACTACAATAACCTCAAACGTGGCTCCAGTAGCATCAAATACGAAAACGAGAACGGAGGTAATGTAAAATGATACGCGACGTGGCCGCCGGTGGGTACAGAAATAAAAGTGCGAAAATGCCATCGCTCTCAGAGTTGCAATTCTATCATGTATAAAACTTAAACGAATCGTTTTCCAGCGCTGATTCAAAAGGTTTATTAAGTTGTGGCTCATGCAATTTTATATTCTCTTCAGTGAATAAAACGTACCTGTCTTCCGTCAGAGACTTTTTTTCAGCGCGGTTTCCAATTACACTTGAAATTACGTATGCGTTCCCGGGATCTACCAGGGATTTTTACAGCTGTACTTCGTTAATTTTCTTTGTGTGTTACCCATTGGAACGGAAGTGGTTTACGGCGCTAGCAAAAGCCTCCATGAGCTGCAGTCTCGCATAAGCTTTGGCTGCTTTTGCTGCTGATGACAAGGTATACACGGCGCAATCCCCAAACACAGTGTACTAACCCGATAGAGGGAACCACTAACCAGCTACGAAAAATAAGGAGTGGGGACAACAAACCTCTCAGTCGCATTTCCATTGTCGTATATGTAACGCAATAGATGATAAATATAAAACTAGATCAACATATAGATACAATTCTAGATCAATAATTATTTCAATGAACATCACTGATATCGGCGCTACAACCCCAAGCTGTAAACTTTTTTGTATTCTAATTTCTCTTGTCATATTCTCTTCGATCTTTTCTTTTTTATTTGAAAATTAAGCTGTCTTGAATAGCACCGAAGTTGTACATTTTTCATGTCCACGTTTGGAATTTCGTCTAATTCAATTAAGAAACTTCGACACAAGTTGATTGAAGAAATTCTTGTGTCTTCTTATCTTGCAGCTTTATTATATACGATGTTGTTCATGCTTAATAAATACTTAATAAAGAAGAATAGCCTCTGGAAGATACAGTTTTTAGAAAATGCAATAAAAAATATGAGAGGTTTTAAATCTTTCATTTTCGTCAGTTATTCGAAAATGGTATGGATTAGTAACATTATTTAAGAGATCGAAGTGATTTGGCTATAAATCTAATATAAGCACTAATTTCTTAAAGGTAAGTTAAGAATAAATACATTTTTCATATCGATTAATTTTAAAAAATTGAAAGATGCAACGAGTCAATTCTATATTTGGTACAGTCTACATATAATCGAGCTTATTTCTTTATGCACGCCAATTTTTAATTATTGTAAAATATTAACAAATTTCTATAGTACGTTCATCGTGCTTGATCTAATACATGAGATAATTGAGCGTTTTTTAAAGTATAATAAGCTTCAGTATATAGTCACACTTGTCTAGTCACTTCATTTCGATTATTTGACAAATTAGTCAGAATACTCCGAAATATTTCATTTTATAAGTGATCTATAATTATCACTGACTCGCTTCTATCAAGTAATGTATTCATCAGATATGATTAATTTTGATAACTCTTCATTTGATCTCATATTTTATGCATAAAGAGTATAGGATTCTCCTTAAAATTCTATTTTTCAATAAATCTTTATTAGAAATGTTGAGCTAAGATCGAATAAAAATAAACTATAAATGATCAAAACATTAATTTTTTGTTTAAACTATTTTCATACAAGTTTGTGAAGCCATTTTTTTCAAAATGATACGATCATCTTTGATATAGTTGATCATTTTCAATTTATATCTCAGCACAAAGTACTTGAAGTTTTCATCGAAATTCTTTAGGTTGGGATTGTATGATTTATTGCCATTGTATGATTTGTACGTTTAGAACGAGTAACCTTTTTCCGACCTTTACCCATCCAATAATAGTCAACCACCGATACGTTCGAAAATAGAAAATAAACAAACAGACGATGATTCTTGAAAATATAAATAAGAAGATATATTATGGGATTATGTAACTAGACATTATCTAATATGGTAAACAATGGTACCCATAACAAAACTGTAGGGTTTGTTGAAAAATTCTTTTCTTTTTTTTTTCAATCAAATGTGTATATTTGTTTTTTTTTTATTATTGCACAATTGCCAAAACTGGAGAAATCTTACCGTGAGATTTCGACAGCTTCTCGCAGGATATTTAATTCCACAAAAATCGAAGCCGCGACACTGCTTTCGCTTTGATTCCACTATCGACCCGAGTTTAATGTTATCATTTTTACTCTTCTCGCGAGCATTTTCTTTCATACCACGATCCTTAATGGATTTTCAGGTGCACCACACGGCCGTATACAGTACCGTGAAATTTCTCGGAATGCAATAATGTTATCTCGTTCCAAATGTACACAAAAAGAAGTAACACCTCGATTGATCTTGTTTGTTGAAAAATCTGGCACTTTATAGATCAGCTCGAAAAAATGTTATCGAAACAAAATACGCACACGCGTGGTATAATACTCGAAACATATTTTTTTTTAAAAATTCAATTCTTTTTCTATATTTTTCTAAAAAAATAGCAGTTTTTCGGGAGAAAACGTTGTGTAATTGAAGGAGTGAGAATGTAGAGGCCGCTCAAGTCTGATCCTTTCCGCACTAGATCACTTTGAGCCCCTAGATCTCCATTTTTCTCCCGGAACACTTCCTCGTATTCTCAAGCATCGAGAATGGTCTCTCAATATATATTATTTTTTCTCAACAGGTTCTCTCACTTTTCCATCCCACTGCGACTTGTCACATTTTTCTTGTCTCTCTTTCGAAACGGCAAACGATATTTGTTTTTGTGTCTAGTTGTCATGATATTTATATTCATTTTGTTTAATTTAGGAGCAATTTTTCGTAGCACCTTTGTGCACATTCGCGGTCGAGGATGATCCTGGCCGCATTTACCTCGGAATACGCGAATTAAGGATTCCGATTGCGCCGAGCTTGCGGCACGCACTGAAGAGCGGGCACGCGGATCCCGAACAGTGTATCACCACGTTTCTGGTCCTAGTATTGCGACTGTGCAAGGAGCATTAAGCGCTTGCGCGATGTGATACAAGCTTGCAGGGGTGCTCTCGCGGTTGAGTGGCCTGAGGATCCTGGCAGCAGGAGGGAGAGTACTTTTCTATCTCGCTCTTCTTCCTTCTCCCCCCTCCCTCCCTCCTACTCTCCCCCTTTCTCCCTGCTATCTCTCTATATAGTATGGAGCACTGACTGAACTAAACCTCTTTTTGCTAGCCACGCGCCGTCTCCTCTCCCTCTCTTTCATTTCTCGAGCTCGTGGTAAAAGTTATGACCTCAAAGGGGTCGTTAACGAGAGCTTGCCAAATTAGTATATGCTGGACCCCCCTCCTCCCCCTTCTATTTCGTCAGACAGCGCGCTCAGCACCAAAGCCGTTTGTTGTGATCTTTGCAACGTTTCTCTGCGGTCACCACTGACCGAAATCTGTGGGAATTTATGGCCTAGCAAGGAGAAGTACAGCAATAATAATAAGAGCGAGTGAGAGAGAGAGTGTGTGTGGGAGAGTGGGACGTTCCCCCTCCCCTCCAGTCTTCGAGGTTTGAGAGATATCTTTTAGGGTTGTATTACTCTCTGGATACGAAATCATTGAGTATATCGTGTATATATACTTATATACGTAAGAAAGGTGGTAAAAAAACGGGGAGACAGAAAGCGCATTACACCTTTCACAAGCTTGGGAGCTGCATTAAAGACACTCAACACGAAAGAGCATCGCAGACACGTCTCTTGGAATTCATAAATCTCTCTCTGTCTCCTAGTCTATGATAAAGGAAGCTCCGCGGGGATATATGTCGCGAGTGAGAGGTATTCAAAGATGGCTGAATATCGCACCCCAAGAAACTATGCAGGATAGAGAGTGAGGGTGATATATACCGACCCAAAGAAAAGCTTTGATCATTCGAGCATCCAAGTCGTCCGATTTTATTTTAATTCTGCTTTACTCTGCCCGCATATCGATATCGTTCAACGAACTTCTCACAGCCTCCCCCCCTCAACTATATAACGCTCACTGTGTTGAACGACCCGCCTACCGTGTGCCATTGAACCCAGTTTTTGACGGTGTCGAAGGCGCCACACCTATACACAAAATATATATTATCTCAGGAGAGGAGAGTAGAAGGATACAAAAAAGGCCAAGAGGATAACGTAATCCTCTCTACAATTCGCCTCTATTTTAATCAAAGCTTTCTTTGATCTACATATTGGGCATATATAGTATATATATAGTCTCCGTGACAGCGGATAAGTTTTACGGCACAAATCTCTTATTCACACCATATTTTTTTTTTTTTTATCCTCACTCTCGCCATTTAAATGAATATCGATCGTCGAGCATTTATTTTTCATTGTATATCATTATGTAACTTGATTACAATATGTCGACAAGAATATCGGAATAAATCGAATAAAATAACCATATACACGACGATCTACGGCTTCTCGACGAAAACGATCATTTATTTTCATAGACATTTCATTTTTGATGTATTTGGTACGAATATTCTTAAAATATACGACAGAAATAAAAAATTCATTTCAAACTAAATGTTTCGATAGATATTGGTACATTCGAGTAGTTCATTTTAGTTTTTTACCAGAATCCTGAATCTTTGGGATCTAAGTATATTTTTTTTCGGTAAACGTATAAAAACACAATTGATGTAAAATACACGAATTATACTAAGTTCTAGTTCTTTCCGATTGTTTTTATTGCAAATTTGACATATTGGCAATGAATATAACATTCAATGCTGTCGACTAAATAAAATACTGCGATTAAAGAATATTAATTATTTTCAATAAATATTTAGGCTTTATTATTGTAGAAATTTTATATTTAAAAAACTATAATTAAGATCGACGAACTAAATTATTTCGAGTAATCAACTATCGTAAAAAAAAAAATGACTTGAATTAATGTCTATTTTTATTTCACGCAAAGAAAAATCGATTTGTATTCAGTAAATATGACTTAAATAATTTGGATTACTATAGGATCAAATAAATTTGTTTAACAGTGTAGAAGATTTAAAGATTAAACATGTCCGAAGAACGCGATACGTGGGAACGGATCCAATCGATTGGAGTGCAACAAGATAATAAACGGCGATCAACGCCCTTGATAGAAAATATCACGTCAACATCAAGATCTGATTAACACTGCAACTATTATCGCAATCACGCAGCGAAGACCCATCTGATCTCGATGAAATTTAATCTTACTCGAAGGGCCAAATGATGTTGAGATAAGTGATTGAGTTGTTTGGGTTTGTTTTCTCGTGAAAAAAAAAAAAAAATGTTTTGTTCAGAATTGAATGTTCACCAGAGGGAAAAGGATTTTTTTATTCCAAACGTTTGGTGCGTTAAGATACGTTATTAAAATGCAACTAAACTGACGAGACAATTTCCAACAATTTTTAACAAGAGTGCACAGATGGATTCAAGTGTTCCCTCGTTCTGACTGTATATTTCTGTATTCAAGTGCTCCAGAAGGCGAGGCGTTCAGCGAGTGCCACTCGAATTGATGGCGTCAGCTGTTATGTACTGCTGTTGCGGATAACTATCTCTTCTATCTCGCTTTATCTCGTTGAGCGAAGCAACGCGCGAGCACTCGCAACTTTTTTCTTGCTATTCGGAAGGGTTTAGGTTGGTTGAGTTCAACGAGCGAGATGCTCTGTGCTCTACGGCTTCATATTATAGAATTCACATATAAACGCGTGTGTATATGCGTGTATATATGCGAGGACACCAACGAGGGAACCGTGTGCTCCTTGCACCTGCACGCAAATACGAAATCAGCATCTATTCCAATGTGCATACAAATAATATTTATTCCATTTTAGAAAAATTTAACTGCCAAAATAGTACATATTTTTATGTTGGATTTATTTATTCCATGAAATCCTACCCAGTCGTTAATTCTTTCCTTTAATTCTTTAAATGTCTCATCCCTCCCCCCCCCCGTCTACCGAGTGTTAACCACAAATTATTCCTAATGTATATCGAATTTGCACGAGGGCACAAGTGAATTGCAGATCTGAATTAAATTGTTCAAGTTTCGGAGGTGCTGCCATCAGGAACTCAAACAAATTTCATTTTACTCAATAGTTGGTTTGCAAACAAATGCACGACGGTCACCCATCCAAGTACCGATGCCGAGTATCGATCGTGCAATATATGTGCTGATATTCCGGTAGACATTTTTTTCACTTTTTATTCAATTTTAAGAAAATTGGGGGAAAAATGGAAAACATTAATTTTTCAAATTTGCCGATTTACCCGAATGTTTCCATTCCGCATGATTCCATTTTTCTCATTTTATATTCGAGAATTTCTCACTATTTTATGGCTTCTTTGAATGCCTAAGGAGAATTTCAGAGAAACAGTCAAAAATGATAAAATCAGTTTTTCGGGAAATATCCATTTTTTTTCTTTTTATACACACGTTCAATAATCACGGAAATTTTTTTTCCCGAATTTCTTAATTCATGCATAAAAATGAAAAAAAAATCGTTAAGTTTTATGGAGAAAATGGGACTTTTTTCTGAGAAATTTGTAAAAAAAAATGTTCTGCCAGGGTAATATTCTTTTGAAAAACAACCTTTGTAAAAATTAATGTTTAAGATAAAAGAAAATAATTGTACCTTTGAAACGAATTGTCCCCTATAGGAGGACGATCCTCATATGAATATATATATTAGAGTAACAAAAAAAATGACTTTTTATTCGGTGCCAACCCCTAAAAATTTGTAAAACTGATAATTGTTAAATTATGGAATTCTAAACTTGTTGAATAATTTATTTATGTGAAAAATAAGACGATCTACGAGAAAGATCTTACAACAATCTACGAAAAAGTTGATAATTTTGCTGAAAAAGTAAAAATAAACTCGAATTTTTTGATGAATTAAACTTTAAGCTTGAATAACTTTTTAAGGGTCGGATTTATCGAAGAATCACGAGAGACCTTTATTGTAGAACGATCAATTTTCTATAAAAATATGTATTGTTTATGCCAATCCATTTATCCATTAATGAGCTGTAAAATTTCGATTAAAAAAAAAAAATTTCTTGTGTTATTTAAATGGGAAATAGAAAATCGCGATGAGCGATCTCTAAATTTTTTTTAAGGCCTCATATCGTACCAAGCGTCTTTTTCTCCATCACTCTGAAGCTTTTTAGGGGGTGCCACCGAAACGAAGCCATTTTTTTTTATCACTCTAATGTATATCTTGAATGACCGTAGGCTTGTGCTTTCATGATTGTTTTTTTTTTATATATAACAAAGTAACGCACAAAGTATAACTTGGTATAACTGCATGCCCTATTTAAGATCTAAGGACAACATGTGTTCGTGATTTGTTTCAACTATAAAATGAAGTTCACTTTATGGGTCGTAGGTGTAAAAAAAAGCGATATTTTTTTTTTAACTGGAAACAATCTCGAACTTTATAAATGACTAACGAATGATACGCCCTCGTGTGTATGTATGTGTTTCTCTCTTATTTTTCTCCCGTACACACAGTATACGGCATTCTGAATTACTTACATCTATCCGATCCTGGGCTACTTAAATTATTATAAGAGATAAAAAAAAAAAAAGGAATCGAAAAAGAGAAATCTTGGTATTCTATAGGGCAGCTTACGTTCCCCTTCGGAAATCTCAGAGGTGCTCGTGATAATCCATTTAAATCTGAACTCTGTGATGTGAATGATAGGCGTGGATGAAAAGACGCGACGAGAAGATTAACTGAAACTGGTGGAGCAGTATAGTCAGAGACCGAAGTCGTTGACACCTCTCGCTCTGAAGCGTTATATGAAGTTCGTTGGTATATAATCCCGAGCATCCATAGTTGGCTCCTCTACTCTGTCTGTTTGATCGAAAAGTATTTTCTCATTTGGCCTTTCAGCACATATACCCGAGATTACTTTAGTTGTATTGAGGCGCACGAACAACTTAGGTAAAGAAGCAATACAAATTTTCGAGAGATGGCTCATGAAAAGAAAGAGCGCTATGTATGGCTGGTGTACTTTATTTTCTCGAATATGATTCCACCTATCCGCAGCATACCCGTATCTCCCGCGTCTTATATATTTTTCCCTTTATTTATCTGCGAGTCTCGTCACCTGTGCATTTGTTGGTAGTACCCTCATAAGAAATATTCATGAACAATGTTTTCGACATTTCATCCAACATCTTGCACAAATTTTCCATCTTTTTTTTTCTGTTTTAATTCGCACCATTCGCCATTGATGATTAAAAAATAAAAAAATATAAAAAATTCGATCAATGTCCTTCTCGTGTAATATTATTGCTTGGCAATATTGCTGCGATGTTACATGGCCATATTGCTACGATGTTGCATGGCGATATTGCCACTGCATCCCTCCTCTTATTTGTTGAATATTGGAGTTGAAAATCATAGAATAAATCTTATTGTTGAAGGTAACAAAGAATAATTATTGAATCAAAATATATGAACTTATATGGGAGATCAGTGGCCTAGTGGATAAGGTCTGCACGCTGTCCGCCTGGGTTTGGATCCCGGCAACACCACTGAATTTTTTTCAAGTGTTTTCGCTGCAATCCCGATAGCTGGATATCACCTTAAATATTCGGAAGTCCAAAAAATCCTCGCTGCCAAAGCGGCCAGTGTACGGTTTGGTGGTGCTTTTCGCGTGGTTCTTATCGCTCTGATGTTGGTCCTCTAACCGCGTGCATCTACTAGCTCATGGAAAACAGCGGTGGAGGTGGCCCTCCTAAGCGCCTCTGGTGGTCGTGCTCGAGTATACTCGCATTACCACTGGGGATATTAGGATTGGCCACCCGTTGTATCGGCTGAGGTTTTTCGCAGTTTTCCCTCCGCCCTCAGCAAATGTGATACAGTGGAAAAAAAGTCAGTCTACGTCGTACGGGAAGAGGGGGCGGGGGTGGTAAAAACCCTGAAGGGTATACTTTGATAACTCGGGACAGAGAGCAAATAAATAAAGTAATGTATATGAGGCAATCCATGCCATTTCGAACGGTCAAAAAGTTGTCCATTCTCAAAAAAATTGAAAAATTTTCAAATTTTTTAAAAACCATTATATCTTGAAAGCATATTATTTAACAAAAAAATGTTTCAGACAAAAAAGTTGGTGTCTTGCATGAACTTTAAGAAAACATTTTTATTAAAATTTTTTGACATTGAAAAATAACCATATTTATCAAAAATATACGAAAATAATTTTTTTCGGTCGGTATGTCACTTTCGATTTATGTCAAAAAATTCCAGAAAATATTCTAAAGTGTGTACACTAGCACCTATTTTTCTTAAGGTAGCTCGATTAGTTGTTTCGAAGCTAGATTTAAAAAATGGAATTAAAAATTCTGAAAAA
>JABMBV010049286.1:0-14165 GCA_018906735.1 Mesochorus sp. PSUC_FEM 10030011
TTGATGTAAACTCAAATTCAATTTATTTTATTTTTTTTTTAATAGTAAAATTTTACTTTTGATTACAGTTTAAAAATTAAATTTACAAAAAATTTATAAAAATTCAAATTTATTTTACTCATTATTTTAACAAAGTAAAAAAAATTTGGCTTCGATTACAATTAAAAAATTAAATCACTAGAAAATTTATTTTATTTTATTTTCATCAGTCAAATTTTAACTTTGATTACGATCTAAAAAATTAAATCTATAGAGAGTCGATAAAACCTAAAATTGATGTCATTAATTTTTCTTTATACATAGTAAAGTTTTAACCTTGATGATTATTTTTAAAAAAAGACGAAAAAATGGTATTTTTATCGTACAAGATAAATAGTAACGATGTAATACTACGATGACATAGTTTTTACATTAATTTTGTATTCCGTGCTCGGAATGTATAAAATTATCATAAAAGAATGCAAAAGTTTGGCTGGACGTGAATTAAGGATATGAGATAGAATGTTAATTGGTGGACTCACCAATTTTCGGAGGCGTCCTCGTCGAGGATGGTCCCGTCAGCGAGTCGATGCGGCAAGTTGGACGTTGGCCTTGGTCGATTGCGGACTTTGGGTGGACCGACGACCCCGGTGCGGGTTAAGCCGGCTCGAAATGATGCCCTTGCCCTGTCGACTGCTCGAGTCAACGTTATTGAATCTTATTAGTAATTTGTTAGTAATATATATTTCGTGGTGGGTTAACATACGACCGAATCTTTATAAACGTACTAACGGTAATAAACGCGGAACGTTCATATTACGTTTTAAATTCAAATGTTGAATATCAAGGAAAGCCGCGAAAGGTGACTTTAGCACGAATATTTGGCAAGCCGGGCAAATATTTTAAATTTTATATTCTATTCCCAAGAATAATACATTCCAGGCTCGAATCAAGGACTGGCCTTAAGTGCCGAGCTCGTAGTTTCCAAGAACGAAAGAGTGCGAGACGAATAGAAAGAGTGGTAGAGGAAAGGGGGGTGGGGAGAAGTTGATCGAAATGCATATAATCGCAAACGCAATTTCCCAGCACTTATGTTACATTGGATGTAGGTGGATGAAGTCTATCCTCGTATTGAATCGCGAGAAAAGAGTATGATTTTCCAAGTGCGCCACTTACGAGCTCCCACACACGCAAACGTAAGACGCACATGTATAAATTTGACGCAAAATTTGTAGAATTTGGCATCGTTGGCATAACCCGCGATCCTGCGTCGATTTCAACGAGCCGCGAAATAATCGCGTTGCGATAATTCGACGACGGATTTAAGAGTGCGCGGAATGAAATGCTATGGAAAAGAAAGAAGCATTTGGCGAAAGACTCGAGAGGATTTAACCTCGTAGCCAGGCGTTTTTTAAATAATCTCTTTGTAAAAAGCGTTTTCTTCTTTCTTTTTTTTTGTTCTATTCTAATGATAAAACAACGCTGTGACGATGTTGAATCTAGGCTCGAGAGAGCTCAAATATGCGAGAATGAAAAAAGTATTTCTGGCAGGCAAGTGTAGAATGATTGACGTGACATTAAAGCCGAAGCGTTCTAGTCAGCGGAAAAGTCCGCGTCGAGTCTTTCCCGGGTTTGACTTCGTGTGTATACTCATTGGAGATTCCGTACTGGAAAACAGGTGGATCGCGCAATGAAAGTGCGTGATGTTTTGGAGGCTAAGGGTTAAGGCAGTAGGCTCTTGTATACGGAATGCACATCGGATTGGAATACACGTAAGCCGAGCGCCTACACATATCCACACTTTCTCGTGTATTTTAAATATATGTATATAGATATATATATATACACATATTTATGCACACAAAATGAGAGCGAGAGAAAGACGATGACAGAGGGTATAACGTTTATTACCGGGTCAGGGTTAACCGTTAGGCGCACCTCTATGCAAGCTGCTGGCGCGACTCGTCGCGAGCGCGCCCCGACGTCGGCCCCCGTAACTAAAAATAGTACACTAATACTCCAGATACGAGGCGCGTGGAGCGTCGACGAATCACAGACGAACTTAGTGACTTCAGAACCGCCGGGGGAAATATGTGTCTTTCTTATTTGTAAAACATCACACATACACACGCAGTCAACTTATGTACACATGCACACGAGACTTCAAAGCAAAAGCAACCGTTACTGGACACGTATCTTTTCTGTAGACGAGTTGGCTGCTACTTTACAGATCGATGCAAGTACAAGAACGTATGCGCATATAGATATATCCGTGATTAACTGCTTTCTTTTTCAACTGTATAAAACGCTATTGCCTCGTCCGCGAGAATGGCACCATTCTAACTTTATAATAATGTGGATTTATCTGTCGTAGCGTGTTTATGGATACCGAGCAATTAGAAATATATATTTAATTAACACACTGAAACGGGGCCAAATAATGCAGATAAAATGCGCAAACACGTGATCCAAACTTCGGAATCATGAAGGACGATTTCAAATGGGATTCACAACTTGAGGAGGTTCCAATCATTATAGTATGTACAAAAGCATACGTAAATTTCATCACATTTAATTTTTTTTTTCTTCATATTTATTTAATGAAAAACTGGATTAATCGTGTTGAACGATATTCAATAACGTGGAAAAAAGTTGAATAGGACCACATAGTACTCGAGATATTTATGATTAAAATGACAACTTTTTAATATGGGCTCTTATGAAAGGTTCCAAAAAATATCGCGAATTTCAACAATAAATATCTTGACTTTGAAGCGGTCAATCATCGAACAATTCTGCAAGTCAGTATTGTATAAAACTTTATGTTTACAAAATTTTATTAGATAAAAATTAAAAATACTTTTTACGAGAATCGCGTGAACCCTCTTAAGAACACCGTAAAATTATAATATAGTACGTACAAAGTATATGTAAAATGATAAGAATTAATTTTTACTGATAATTAACCCTAAGTTGCAACACTGAGGTTCTACAGGCTTTTTTTCTTAATTATAATCCTGATAGAAACCAAACATTTAATTATACATATAATAGACGTATTTTAGATTATTAAACATATAAAATACGTCTATTAGATGTCTCTTAAACTTTTGTTCTATCAGAGAAGTTTGTAACGTTAGGTGAGGGAACAATTTTTTTTAATATATAAAAATGTTATTTTAGATTTTATAACCTATATCATATTTAAAAACAAGCTTTTAATGAGTTCGAAAAAATTTGGAAGCAAACATAATTAGTAGTTTATATTTTACAAGTTTTTAACGCTGTCCAATTGTATCCCAGTGTGGCAAGTACATGATTTTATGAAAGTGTGGCAACTAAGGGTTAATTGAAAATTTGTGTAAATATTTTTTGAATATCATTCCTTAATGTGTTGAAAAAAATTGTAAAGGTTATATTGGTTACTTATGAAAGATATTCTGACGTTAAAAATATCAACTTTTGATATGGGCTTTTACGAAAGCTTTCGGAAAATTGCCATTTTCAACAACTAATATCATGATTTTCGAGTCGATGACCTTTTCTTAATGTTTGCATAAAATTTTATATACACTCACAACGTTCATGCGAATTTTCAAGAAATTATCCGGAAATAGCAACAGATTTATCAGCTCTCTAAAATAAATGTATTCTTTAGCAAACTGTAAATATAGTAAACTTACAGCGAGTTACAAGTCGGTTGTTCGTTTGACTCGAAGGTGGTGGTACAGGTGGCGGTGGTGGCTGAGCGCTCAGATCCTCGAAATTGATAATCTGAAGGCAAATGTCGTCCACCTCGCTTCTTATTAGCGCAATAACTTCGCTGCAGAGGAACTTGGTGCCTGTAAAATATTACGATGACACGTTACAAGGTTACTTGGTGGAACAATTAGTCATGTAAATTGTCTCCAGCCTCTTTTTTTTTAATTTATAAGCCTTAACCTTGGCGAAATGGGAATGAAAAAAGAAAACCTGGCTAATTGTGTGTCCTTCACAAGCCAAAAATACTCGCAGTCGCATTGACGGGATTTAAAACACTGTCGTGCTCCTCGTTCTAACCTGAACTGCATAAAAGTAAAACGTCCTAATGATGCAAGATAGAGGGATCCTGGGATCGTAGTTTTTGGGTCCATTCTTGTGTTCAAGCACCAAGAAATATGTCGAGTATGTGTGTATACGTCGTAGCAGAAAACCGGAAGGACTTAATTATGTGGTTCTATTTCCGTAATATCGAAAGACCAATTTCCGCGTGGTCAGAAATAGAGAGAGAGAGAGAGAGAGTTGACAATAATATCGGGATCGGAAATGAGCAAGAGAGCAGGTAAAATGTCGAACGGAAATATCCCATGTCGGATGTAACGATCACTCGTCTTTTGGAATGTCTTGCTCGACTCCCCTGCTAGCGGCCTATTGTGCCAGTTGCATCAAATGCCGAGAATTGGTACTGCGGGAGGGAAGAATGAGAGCACGTTTTGCATGTATCCATTAAATGCCATGAAAAAGAAAATGCTTAAAAAATAACTGTGGCACGGGGTAGCATGTTGTCAATTAAAAACAAAATGTGATAAAGAAAAACATGGCCATTTTTTTCCAAGGGCATTTGCATGTTTTTACATATTCATGTGGAGTATTAATTACGTATTTACAAATTAAGTTTGAAAAATTGAAGAAAAATATCATGAAATCGTAAGACTCGATTGGGAAGTTGGTCCCAAGTTATTTTGCGGATTCGAAGCACGTTCAAAGGCTCGAAAAAAAAGAGCTGATCAGCGACAAGTCTGAAGACGTTGATAGAGAAACGTGCAAAAAAAAAGAAGCTAAGGACACTCGCTTTGTGCTGTTCGAGTAGGCTTGTTACCTCCTCCTCTCTACCTCTGAAGACTTTCCAACCCCTCCTTGTCGTTCGTGCACCAGCGCCATTCGAGTTTGCTCAGGGTAGGTAACACAGGGTGCCAGATACGTTATTCGTCGCTACTCTGGGAGAGAACCTTGTTTCAGAAGTGGGATGAAAAAGGTGCGAGGTTGAGAGTGTAAGGAGTCACCGGGAGGGGAGAGAGAGGAGAGTCGAGGCACGGAATGAGGGTGAACGCACCCTGAACTGGCCATCCTAGTCTTAGAGCTAGGTTGGTAAGAGTTTTAGGGGGGTGGAGGGTGGTTGGGAGAAGGAAAACTTCGGTGACTGAAGCGCGGAAGGGTAGAAAAGCGCCAGAGCATCGGGTGGCAAGAGAAAGCAGTATATATATGAGGTGATAGAAAAGGATGGAAAGAGCCGGCTTTCATCGACCCACGGACGGGCTCATTCCAGCTCCGCAGTTTTTCCTTCGTGCATTGCTCGATTTTAAAGGGACAGAACGATGATAGCATTCGAAAGATGGATATTTATATACCAGTCTAAACATCTCCATGGCCAAAAATCACACGGAAATTATTTTATTTTGATATTACTGCGCGTCACTGAATCAACCAAATGGGGATTGGATACATATGCTTGACCAGTAGCAAAACGAGCGACTTAAACGAGCTATGAAAACGAGCCTGGCAGACGCGACAATTGTTGATACTGGCGCCACGTTTTTGATGTCCGTCTCGATTTACATTCGATGGACTTTGGAGCTTCAAACACTCATCGCGTTTACGCTGAATGATTTTTATTACATAAATACGAGCCAATTTTTTTTCAGCTAGTTTTATTTAGAGTGAATTTTCAATTTTTGATTTTGATTTAATGTTGAAAAACGCATTGGAATATAATTTCGAAAAAATCTTGAAAACGAAAACAGTATTGTTTATCCGAGTGATCTAATTTAGAAATTACAACGGTAAACGAGAAAAAATCACCCCTGGAATTTGCTACAATCTGGAAAGATTTTATCAAGCGACATCTAAAACGACAATAAATACAATCTTCGTGCGTTGATGCTGCAATATAAAATCCGGTGAAGGAGAAAAGTGGTGATAGAGGTAGAAGATACAGCGAGACAAAGGGCGAGAATTTCAGGGTCTGAAAACAAGATTTTTTTCGTGGAAGAAATACGAAACTGTGAGTGGTGGGAACATTATGCCAAGTTGCCGCAATGTGGATAGAGCTTTCGGAAGTTTTGCCTCTTGCACGCTAAGCAGCGTCACTGCTGTTGCCACCACTGGCGGCGGTGGTGGTGGTGGTGGTGGTGGTGGTTTGTTCCTGGCTCAAATCCAAATGCACGAATTCGTACGAAAGCTCCCTCTCTCGCTTCTGCGCCTCTCGCGCGCTTTTCTTGCAGCTGGGATACATGTATTTTCACACAAAAATACACCGTATTCGATCGTCGGATTTGCTGTCACAAAATCCGCACAGGAACGAGCTAGCTAAGCTAGCACAAAGCGAGAAAGACAGAGAGAGAGAGAAGGGGGATAAGATATACATGTGGATCTAAATATAAATTTACTACGGCAAAAAGAGATTCAGGCGGGGGGGTGGGTGGGAGATTAGCGGGTGGTCCGATGTTGGAAGTACGCATACGTCACGTGTAGACGCCGGTGACGTTGCACATATTTTCCATCGAGTTCGTGTGTTTCCTTTATCCCGAAAAATTCGGTCAAAATTTATAAGTCGCCAAACTCTTTGGAAATATTCTACGAGATGAAACTTACTCTTCCAGCGTTGGAGCGTTCCATCAATGTGACAAAACTCGATGACACGTATTGCGTACGAGAAAAGACGGGGCAATGAGAACAAAAAGCTCTTGTGAAAAGAGAACGGAAGACGGGGGATGAATATAGTGGTCGTTAGTCGGGTTAACGGCTCTCACCGAGAGAAAGAGAGAGAGAGAGAGAGAGAGACACCAATTGGTCGATGACGCTTTGGGTCGAGAGTTCGTGACGTCATCACGAGTGCATTGCCCCAGTGACGTGGCGAGGTGTGCCGGCGCGGAGGGGGGATCGACTGCGCCGAGAGAGGGAGAGAGAATAAGAGAGAGCAAGAGAGCGAGAGAGAAGAGAGTGCCTCAGAAATAGCAAGAGGGCCACGAGTTTGCGAGCCCCGAACCTCTTTCACTCTCTCTACCTCTCTCGCTCTGCTCCCCTTTTTCAAATGTGTCTATATACACACGCCGCACCTGGCTATCGCGCAAACTCCACCCCTTTAAACTCCCCTCCCCCTTCTTCTGCTCCCCTTACAACGCTCATATAGGCCCTTGCATAAATGCATAAACCCCTGCATATATACCAGCGCGTTCAACTTCAAAGCTCGTTGAGATCCGGATGCTCACTTGTTGGATCCACGTGACGAGCTCCTACGAGATTACCCCCAATGTCAGCCCCGTCTTAACGGAGCTATTTCGAAAGATTGTTCCG
Organism: Mesochorus sp. PSUC_FEM 10030011; assembly: GCA_018906735.1. Taxonomy (NCBI): domain Eukaryota; kingdom Metazoa; phylum Arthropoda; class Insecta; order Hymenoptera; family Ichneumonidae; genus Mesochorus; species Mesochorus sp. PSUC_FEM 10030011. The sequence goes on from JABMBV010049286.1 coordinate 7,312, forward strand.
AGATACGGGCTAATTTGTGGAGGAAGATGGAAAGGAGATCAAGCTGAAGTGCTGTTGCAACTGCCGAATAATGATTTTCAAAGCGTTCATTTGGGTTGATCCTAATCACTTGGTTTGAAAGCTTCGTCATATCATTCTACTTTGATTCACGATATGGCGGAAGTACCTGCGATGGATCTCGACTGAAATTAGGGGTGCCAAAGACGAGAAACGAGGGGGAATGAAACGACCTACCATTCACCAGTATGACCAACAACCGCGATCGCAGAATAGCGGCAGCTCTTCAGAACACAATGTGTCGAAATTTCTGGTCCTACTGTGGGTCCAGATGGCTGAAGCACCTCTGGATATGCCACAATGTAACGCGAAACGTAGATACAAAGTTCCGGAAGGAGTATATATATCCAGTACAAAGATGAATCTTCAAACGTCGACGAGACTGTCTATAGAGGCTTAACAGTTATACTCGAGTTCTTTGACCAAGTTTCAACATACCGAAGAAACGTCTGCCTGAATCCTTCCACAAGTATATACCAATAGCGATAAAGATATCTTCCGCGGGGATAAAAAAGATACTGCGGGTATTTTGTCAGCTTGGATGCTGTAAAGAATTCCCCGAGGTATCGGAAAACTCACACTCGATCAAATGGAACGTGCCACAAATTTCAACTGATGAAAACACTCGTAGTCTTCCACTTGGTGGGCTAATCCTGACTTAACTTTACGTCCCTTCTGTGTTAACACATTTTCATATCAGGTAATTAAAGACTAAAAAAACAATAAAGATTTTGAGTGGCTTTTCGTCCCACCCGCGCAGTCATTTCGTCGATTCCATAATTCTTTTATGATCTTCTTTCGTCTCTCAACACTGCACCATTCCCTTTTGTATTATTAACATTCTTGTTTTGTTTTGTTTTTTTTAATGATGTTTGTACCTTACACGTACATCGCGAGAGTCTCGCTGATTTAATTGGAATTCGGTGAAACTCGTGTCGTTAAAAACGGCATCACGATCCACCGAAAGGTTGGGCCAGACTGCGGGTGCTATACGGCAGAGCGAGTTGAAGCTTAATTCTGGTATAAGAGGCATGTCTTTTGCAGCTGCAAATAAAAGAGAACGCGAGCTCTTGATGCGCTCACGAGACTCGGTTTATATGCGGGGCCGGCTTGTTCGCGCCAGAGCTTACGTTTGAGCTTTCGAAATTAGACCTTCGAACGGTACAAAGCTCTTAACTCTTTTACGCAGCTTCGCACTCTCCTACTCTTTAATGGTGATGTCATCGATCAATGCGTGGCCAAAATGAACTGATAGAATCGACAATTAAACGGGGTCATTGACACTTTTTTACCCAATTGCTCTTTCTCTCTCTCTCTCTCTTTCTCTCTTGTTCTCTGTCTTTAAATCAGAATATCTTTTCTTACGATGCGGTTCGTTGTCCTTTGACGTCACAACACTGAAAGCTTCAACATCAGCTGGGCTACCTGTGATCCCAGACGGTTCAACATTACTTCCACCAGGCTTGACCGTGTCTAGCCTTGTTGAAAAATACACAACATCAGGGTTTATCTGACGCGCTATTTTTAGCACCCCCGTGCTGTTCCAGTGATCCGTCAGCGCACGGCTGAATGAGGGAGTCTGCAATCGTACCGGTCGGCTTCAACAGACCAGGGCTCAGAATAGCGCCAATGCGGATTTGTTTTTATTTGTTTGAGAGTGAGCATGTAAACTTTTAATCCATGCTAAGCTTGTTTTACAGGTATTTTATTTTCGGCTCAATTCAAACTCTTACGTACTGTGTTTATTAAATAATTAACATTGAATGAAATTGAAATAAAAATAGAAAACTAATTTTAGTTTTCTATTTTCATTTCAAGTACTGTTAAATCAACACAAATAAATCGGGAAGACATTTGAATAATATTCATGTAAAAAAACTGACTTTGACAGGAAGAAACATTAAATCATGAAAACTAAGCTTTTTATGTATCTTTAAAAAAATGAATTTGTAAAATATATGATAAATATTAAATGATCAAAATATCAATTAAGACGTTTGATAAGCATTGAATCTATGCCCGAGGACGTTTTAACGCCAGTGTTCGTCCCCTAAAAGAGACAGTCCGCGTGAACGGAGAGTTAGGCTGAAGACTAATGGCGTCAGACGATCAGGATAAGAACGATCGATGTTAACAATAGTGAAGGAAATTCTAAAAAAAGAAGAAAAAAAAAAGGAAGAAACGATCGGCGATATCGCCATTGGTCTCGGTGTCGCACTTTGCCGCTGCGACCTTTATATAATGTGTATTTTTTTTTTTCTTTTCTCAAATTCCCTCGGCTCTCCCGTATTCCATAAGAAAGTTCGTGATATAAAAAGTACCGAGAGCCGTACGAGAGAGAGGCAATAAATCGGATTGAGTTCACAGGTGGTTGGAAACGAGTTGTCTATATATACGTGCACATACAACTATCAAGCATGACTCGAATATGTGTGTCTCCGAGTTTACTATCAAGGCCACGACGACGTTGCATATCATCTTCATTGAGACTTATATACGTATGCGCGCCGATTGCAGCATATACACACAAGATATTACCGACTGCTCTCACCGCCCCGCTAATACACCCGGCACACAGTTGCCCTCGACATGACTGCACTATACGCCGATGTTAAATTATACACCAACCGTTGTGTATACGCTTGCTACAAACGCTGTTGTCGTTATCGATCTACCGTACGAGGAACAGGCCTAAGGTCAGGCCTGTATTGTCTGATTTTCTACGACAGGCAATTTCTACATTCGCATCAACTTAATTATGCTGCGTCATATGATGAACAAATCCGCTGCTTCGTCGTGGATAAGTTGGAATTTCACGTCAAGCTGAAGCTCAATCAATATGGCTGCTTACGCATTACAACCATCTAATGAAAAAGTATTTGCTTTTACATTTTTTCAATTGTTTATTGAAGATCAATTTTCGGTTAGGCTTTTTGTGGATTGAAGTGTTGAGAAGGCCAAAGAATTGTAAGTCCTAATCATTTTATAAGATGTGATGAAAATATCGACAGAGTGCGGTACCAGTGAGATTAACTTGACCAATTATTGCATGAAGATGTCATACTTGATAGGAAACGTAAGCGAAATTGAGGGAATTAAAAACATTCGTTCATTATTTATATGAATCATTGAATCAACTTTCCTTTAAATTGCCAAATGCATTCATCAGAGTCCATTTATTCATATGACTTGGACAATCTTCGCTGCATGAACTGTATTTCAATTTTGCACGTAACAAAGATTTTGCAGAATTTGTTATTTCTTAGATATTTATAATTGAAATTTGAAAAATAACATGCTTAATAAAAAAAACCCAAAGAAATCAAACAAATTAAATAAACTTAGCCCAAACTTAGCCTAAACTCAAACCAACCTAAAACGAATTAACTTAACAAACTCAAACTAACAAACTGAACACTAACATACTCAACCAAATAAACAAAATCCAAAACAAACAAACCAAATAAACGATACCCAAGCAAACCTAAACAAATTTCGCCCAAACAAATCTAAACAAACCTAAAATGAACAAACTTAACAAATCCAGCTAAATCTAAATAAACAAACAAACTCAAAAAAAATCGTTGTTTATTTATTTGTTTGGGTTTATTTGAAAAATTTCAAATCCGATTCAACTGAGAGATTTCAAATTCTGCCACCAGATGTCATATCATTTCATGCCAAATTCCATAGTTTTTTTCTGCGCATAAAAATGAACAAAGTTGTCTCGTCAGACCCAAACCCTATAGCCCCTTATCAACGTAATCACCCGTCGGGTCGATTGGAATTCAATTGCGGAAACGAAAGGCATCATCAACATTGATGATCAATTGACTCTTTAGTGTTTTATGACCGGAACTAAGTCTATTATGACCATTGATCGCAACTATATCAGCGATGAATGGGCGCTATAAAATGCCAATTGATTCCCTACCGTCTTTCCTGTAGTAGAGTATCTCGAAATGCTTCTCGACACCCGCGACGAGAGCATCCCGTAGCGCCGCTATCGCGTGAAGCGAGGTCATGGGCCCGTGAAGGAACTCGCAAACGGCGGGCCTCTGCATGACCTCCGCTCTCGAATAGCCCGTCAGACGACAAAATCCATCCGAACAGTAGATTATGTGACATAATCCCTGCTGAGCGTTCGCCACCAAGAAACTTCGATCTGTAACAATAACGAATGGTTATTCAAACACCTTTTGTTGTGGTAGAATTTGCGGATGATTGTTTAATGGATTGATTCTTCAAAATTTGCTTGAACCTTCTTCAAGATCATACTTGAGGAAGTTCTGGATAAATTGTTGAGAAGTCATCTCGTTTTGAAAAACCAAATAATATATATTTTTTTTTAATTTTACAGCAGTTAAAATTTTAGAGTTTAGATTTAGAATTAAAAATTTAGATTTAGAATTTTGGAATTAAGTGCTTAAGATGTATAAACATTGATATATTTTTTTATTGGAAAGAGGCTTCGGCAGTTGAAGGACTGAGGAGCAAAGTTTCGAGAGGATTTCTGGTTGACCGAGAGGATCTGAAACGACCATTATTGCATGTCTGGAATTACGGCGGTCTTCCTCAATGACGTATACAGTTCTGCCTCCATTATTACAGGGTGATTCAAAACTAATTGTATAGACTGGAGAATTTTTAGCCTTTAGATTATTCCCTTCTTGAGCATATGCCAGATTGAGGCCGGATGAGCATCGATAATTGTTCAGCGCAAATCATGTCAATTAAACTAAAATCTCATGTTTGAAAAATCTTTTATCTTTTTTTAAATCGTCTTATAAATATTGTTATAACATTGATACTATGTCGTCATATATATATTCGAAGCCTTGATTCGAAATACCGCTCGTGCTTTAGTGTCTCAAACTTCTCATAGTCCTGACATATTCCAGGCGCTATTGAATTTCTGGAAGTCCGTACGTTATATCGTACGTATCGTATTCATATCCCAGTAAATCTGTACGGTGACTGACAAGTATTCGTTTTTAAATTATATTTAAAGTCTTTAACGACCACGCCTATTTCTGGACAGCTAAAAATTAATTTCTCTCATGGTGTGGCTAGAAAAGGGTTCAATATTACGCTTGTGGAAATAAGCCGCAATCATATAATGCAAGAATTTAACAAAATTTAACAAATGGTACAAAATATAATAGAAAAGTTGTAATTCTATTAACACATAAGATTTTCGATGAAATTCGTATAGATTCTGGTATTTTCTAATTGGGAATTCAGAAATGGGAAATGGTCAGAATATGTCGTAATTTTATTTACAAAAATATTCTTGGAAAAACTATAATTTTTTGACATTTTTTAAGATGCAGTAATGAGTCGAAAAAGGAAAATAAATTTTATCATTTTTCGTTTGTCGATGATATTTTCTCATGTAAAAATGACAAAAAGTATCAAATTCTGTGATTTTATGACTGTCCATCAAGTCAAAATCATATTACCAGATTTTCTGTACGATTTTCATAGATTTTTTTCTGATAGAATCAATCCCAGTATTTACGATTCCATTAAATTATATTAAAATCTGTAAATTTCTACAGTTTTTGACATTCTTCAAAAGATTTCAATACTATTTATAAAAGCGAATATTCATCAGGATAATGTCTAACTACCATTTTGTTGATAAAAGCCTGGGAAGAGAACGATGGCCCGAATAATAAATTTGTAATTAATTTTTTACACTATTGAACAATTATTCAGCATCACAGGATGAAAATTCATAGCTTTTATTAACGAAACGGGCCGATAACCCCAAGGGGGTGTTACAGGAGGGAAATATCTTAAATTCTGTCGTTCGAAAATCGATTCTCTCCTTGTCGTCGAGTGTGTATCTAGAAATAGTCGAGGATCTCTTTCTGCGGTATACAAATGGGCCTCTTGCCAACCATGTCACTTAGCCGGACCGTGGGCACGTTTACAACCCCTTCTTGCCTCTCCCCTGACGTATATCTCACTCTCTTGCGCTCGTGACCAAAGATCTACTTTGTTGCCTGCGTACCCGAAACGCTTTCTGCTTGTACACTTTTTTTTTCTCACATATATATGGCCAGCCATTTACCATCGATGCCATCGAAACTTTTGCAACTCCATTCGTTTGACATTCCCGAAAAATTCTGTACTATAAGTTACATACATCTGAGATTCCCACACGAAAGATTTACACACGTTAACGCGAGGAACTAAAAAAATTGGCTCTGCTAAATGGTCCCGAAAAAATGACCTCTGGTCTCGCTATGACAAAACTTCCAATAATCTCATTTCAAGCAATTTTCACCTACGAGCAAACTCTTTTTTCGTTATTTTTTTTTATCAAAAGATATCATTTTGTTTAACGAGGTTTTAAAAAATAATTTTTTAAAATAGGATAACAATTTGTTTTAAAGAATTTCACAGTAAGTAATGAATTTTTAATATTTAAGTAGATGTAATAAAATATTTTAATAATCATTTTCATGAATTAAAGTGACTGTGGTTATTATTTGTTTAAAAATAAGAAACAATTTGTACAAACCGTGGTCAATTATCATGTTTTTATTTTAAAAAATAGTTTTATATTTATATGCAAAAAATTAATTCAATCTGTTAATTTTAATGTGTGTTTTCCCATATTTTTTTGCTTCCCTCGTAAGGACATGTACGAAAGTTGCAATCTTTAAAAATTGCGCATTAAAAACATTTTTAATGCGCGCAGTGAACTGAATTGAAATTTTGCAAAAAAGTTTTTTTTAAATCAAGTAGAATCTGATATTAATTCTTCAATAATATATCTAATTAAT